>VUQG01001654.1:4447-20603 GCA_015106755.1 Etia nguti | reverse complement strand
TAACTGAACTTAAATCAACAGAAATTAAGGTCCTATGCACACAGCTACACTGACCTGGTCCTTTTCCTTTCCTGAACACCTGCGTTCATCTGCTTAAATAGTCCACTTAACCAAACAATTTCTCCTCTGGACTATTCCATTCAGTAGGTAAGATGAACATTATCATAATCAAACCTCTACTGCTACTCTTTACTGACAACATAAACTCTGTTGTGTAATCAATACATATTACAACAATAAATCTATTTCTCCATAAACACTCTAAAATCAACTTTATTAAATTACCAGAATTCTTCCCCTTCTGCACTTGGTCTCTTCCTGTGACCTCAGATTAACCCAGAAGCTATAAATACAGGAAGTAAAACTACATTTCCTCCTTTTGTTTCTGGAAGACAGGTAGGTAAGGTAAGTTTAAACAAAACCAATTAACAGTTGAAATAAATAACATGTTAACTTAACAAACTTGTAGGAATTGATTTAAACCAAGATGTTATGGTACATAATCTGTAAAAGTGCAAAACATAAACAAACCCGGGATAGTAGATGTTTGCCTCTTGCAGACTACATATGAAATATGGTTAAATCAAAACAAGAATGTTAACTAAGATTATGGACAAATGGTGTTCTCACCCACTTTGTCACACAAGACAACACCAACCATCAGTGTTGGAACAATGATCACTAGATTTTTTTATTTTTTTTTTGGGTGGGGGGGGTGTTGCATGTCAAAATCCATTATTGACGCATACTAAAATCCAAATCTTTCTCACTCCCAGGTTTAATTATGTCTGAAATCCTCCCAAAGTTTGTTTAGTGTTATGATAGCAGCTACTTTAGCTGTTAATGAGAGGAGGAGCACGTGGCTGGTGCTGTGCGAAATTGTTTTTGCAAATGAACATTAAATCTGAGAACATTTTTAAGTCTCAATTAGTGTCTGGGAATCCATTTTTTTTGACAACCCTACTAGATTTAGCAGCATATTTACGGACAAATAGGAAAGCGGTATCAAAGCGTGTTATACATTTATTTTTAAAAGCAGCTTTAAAATGAACATTTTTCTCCTGCTAGAGTGGAACCACAAGCTACTTTTATTTTTGTTTTAATTGTGTGACATGTGTGTTCAGGTAATGTGTTTTTTAAGTAGAGGGTTGGAGGGCTACAGTGGATTTTGCCCTCTCAGAGGTTTAACGGAGTGTCTACCTTGAGTGCCGCCAGCTCTGAACTGTTTCCTGCTGTTTGTTTAATCCACACCAGGGGCCTCAGTCCTGAAATAACATTATCATCTCATTACACATAAAAAACACATTAAAAAAAAAAACAGTAGTTAGCGGTTTCATAATTTTTGGCATTACGGGAAGGCCGAGTAATCAAAGACTTATTTTACCTGTTAAATTGGGGCTTTTTTCATGTGTAGTGCTTTCATATTAGAAGATATAGTTAGTTTAACATCATTTCACATTTTGAGAAATGCGCTTATATTCCATACTGAATGAACACAAGGAGACAGCTAAGGTTACCACAGTGTTTTTAAAAAAATTTGGAAAAAAGGGAAACTGCCCCCTCACAAATAACAAAATCATCCTAGAAGTAACAATTCACAATTCATGTGAAATGTAAAAATTAATTGTGGTTTCACACGAAAACAAGACCCTTTCTTGTTTTATGTAATGCTTCTGTCTCACTAACAAAAACTCACACTTCCATGCCTTTTCACTTTCCCTCTCAATCTGGCTTTCCCAGCAATACCCTCCCCCAAAGCATGCACACACATACCCACGTGTACACGCACACACACGTCTTTGTTTCTTGCTTTACTCTCTATTGGATGCCCCGCCTCCTCCTGCCGTTTCTGCCATGTCCTTAACATGACATATGAGCAGCTCAGGAAAAGACTCAGTCAGCTTTCTGTCTTCACTAGGGAGCTGCTAATCTGGATTTCCATGTGATGAGAAAAAGCCTTTAAAATGAGCCAAGAAAAGAGCAGTGGTAGATACCTGCATGACCAGTTTCTTTTTTTAAAGTTCATAACCATAAGCATTTATGCAATCACCACATGTTTCTGCATATTTCTAATGCTTAGCCTGCCTTGTTAACTCAGACCGCATTGTCACAGTGTTTAGCAACCATTAGCCTTGCTGCAAATGAGGATTATCTTGTCTATAACCCTTCATGCTTTAGCATTGCTTTGTTGTGAGTGCTTCTATTATGTTGAAGCAGGTTAACAAGCTTCATGAGTGCACTACCCTAAACACACGGAGAACAACTATAATTTATGCCAAAACAATGAAGACACATCTGAAAACCTTCCTGTTACATCATGAACTGAAGAACAAAGAGTGCTCTATTAATGACCCTGAATGACCAGTCGTGCCCTCAGTTGGTTTGGTAAAGCAGACCATTGTGTTTACAGCATTTGCACATCATTATGTGTTTAACTCATGTGAACCCAGTTTATTGCAGACTCATCGCCTTTTCTCTCTTTTTTTTACCTTCAGGGCACAATTTGAGTTTGAACTACGGGAAGAGGTATCAATGCCGTATGAGTCATTTTTTAAAATGAGATGATGGTGGTGTGGACGTTAATAAGAAGTTTACAAACAAAACAAAAACCTCAAAAATCCTCGTTTGTTTACTTTGTGCATTTCCCTTTAAATCGAATAATTGCTTCCTGTTCCAAGTTATACACAGCACTTCTTTTGCTCCCACTTGTTGGACTTCAAACAGAGACGTCCTCTGCTCTGAACCTCTTTGAGCTGGGGTGAAGTGCAGCCTGCTGTAGGCTTTTGGGTGTGTTTGCTCTTGGGATTTCACTTGAAGATGTTTACAAATGCCTCTGCAGGAAGCACAACAGGAAGAAAAGAGATCAAACCCTGTG
The DNA here is from genome assembly GCA_015106755.1 of Etia nguti. Taxonomy (NCBI): domain Eukaryota; kingdom Metazoa; phylum Chordata; class Actinopteri; order Cichliformes; family Cichlidae; genus Etia; species Etia nguti. The sequence goes on along the minus strand of VUQG01001654.1, from coordinate 17,728 downwards.
TTTTCAGTGACACACTGAGCTTATATGGATCATTTCACTAATCTGTTGGATAAATAAGAATTTATTTTCACTGAGAATTGTTTGTATGCAGACAAATAAATATATCAAGAAGCTAAAATGCATCGTGATACCTCTGAGATATTGGATATTATATAAAATAAATATATTTTAGAGCTTATATATACTATCACTGCCTTTCATGGCTCCCTCTGTCCCATGCCTGGTTTTGCATTAATTACTCTGAAGCCTCCTGTTTGTGTTCTAGTTAACAAAGCCGCATCAACTCACTCTGAACAATATATTTATGACCTACAGTCTGTACTGAGGTTGTTCTGCATGTGCCCGCACCGCTGCCTTCACCCCTCTGTGAAAAGAGGGGGAGTATAAAAGAGGAAATGAATGTGTGAGGGATGAATACGTGGCCCTGGGGGTCAGCTTAATGGAGTGAGACCCCGGCCCCTATTGACTTCCACTGCCAAACTATTAACTCCTCACAACTCCCAAGCAACAGCCTCATTATTCATTTCAGTGTGAAAGCAGATTTCCTGTTTATATATTCTGCGATGTATATTTGCATTTTGTTAGCAGAGGAATCTTTTTACAGAGTAGGACCAATATTAATACATTGGCTTTGAAAGCATAAAAATTGGTATAAAAAACAGTTTTAAAATGCCACATCAATTGAATTTAATGTCATACACTGTGAGTTTGAACAACTGTGGTCACACAAACTGTCCCACTCAAGCCAAATTAACTATCACTGAAAACAACTGCTTCACAATTAAGATGACGGTGTCTCACTAAAATTGATTACGTCTGATATAGTGAATTTTCTTAGTGTGGGATTAAATAAAGTCCATCTCTGTCTATTTTAACTGCATTTCCAAAAAAACACTTCCAAAGTCTACTGTCACTGATGGGTGTCTTAGGGGTGTAACTGATACTTAGTATATTATTAAAATTTCTTGATTAATTGCTTGGTCTATATCTTTCAAGCAAAGACTGGTTTGCAATGGAAGCTTTGTTAATGTGATAAGATTCTTGCCCGTGCTAAGCTCTACACACTTGTTATTTTCAGTCAGTCAGTCAGACTCTGACATTGCATTACCTTCGCTGATACTCAACATCACAGCAGCAAACATGTCTCAGCTGAAAAACATGTGTGCCTCCAAAGCACTAAAGTGCTCTCAGCAGGACATTTTCCTCATGTTTTCAGCTGGCGAAAAACACTTTGGTGGCCAGAGTCCCCTAACATCCTGGTAGAACATAAGATTTAATATAGCGCTACATCTTTTAGAAAAAAAAAGTAAAGCTCCAGTCAGAACTCCACTCTGCTTCAGACATCCACTAGATTGGATATGACTATGTTGGTCGGACTTTGCAAAGTAATATGTCAAAAGACCTTTTCAGTGATGGTTTCATCAGTCTCTTAAATGTCCTAAATGTCTGTCAGTCAGACAAACTTCACATAATTTTTACACTAAAATTCCTCACAGCCTCATTCAGACATACCCACAACACCCTGCACAAAAAGCTTGTTGCAATGAGGAAAACATGAATACACTTCTACTACAAGTGTGGATACATAGGAAGCAGAGATTTCTCTGCAGGAAAACAACTTCAGACACTGTTGCATTCCTAAATCTTCACATGTCATGCCTCCTGAGATGTTGCAAGAGATAAGAATCCCACCAACTTATGTGTCTGTGTGTGTGCGCGTGTGTGCGCCGTGTGTGTGTGTGTGAGACAGTATATGGAGTGTTATCAATAACAAGTGAGAGGGGTATGTTTCTTTAAGACAAGCCCATAAATGGTGGCCCAGTCACCACCTCCTTCATTCTGAAGGGGCTAGCTGCAGTTTGAGTTTTCCTTGGCGGGTCAAGTCTGCCATTGAAGTCTGAATGGGCTGCCATGGCAGATTACACTGCACAGCTGTCCCCCTACCGTGGAAATTAAGTTATGCCCCGTGTCAGCAAGTTTTGTATTTTCCACTCTAGTCCCCGCCCCTCCCCCCTTTCCTCTCCCTGTCTCTGCTTCTTCCGTAAATTGTGGAGGCCCCTAAAAAGTGCATAGCTTGAGGGTGCGTTTGGAGGAATGGATAATCATGGAAGGAAAAAAATATGAAAAACCTCTCTATTTAACTGGGAAACTGAAGATTATGAATTCCTCCAGCATACTTCCACTAAGAGACACACTGTTGCTCGCAAATTAAAATATTTGCATACACACCCCACCTACACGTGTGTAAACAAAAAGACAAGCAGGCAAACAGAGGCAGCGCCGACTCGTTGTCTCAGTGCTTCTTGGACTGCGTCCTGCTGCACTTGTGGCCTCTGCCTTGTGTTTTGTTTATTTGTGGGTCAAGTTGTTTGTGTTGTGGTCAAAGTGAAAGGCAAACACTCCAGCTCCTCCAGTGATGTGTGAACATGCAAGGAACGTCCCCCTAGCCTGCAGAGCAGCTGGACCTGCTAGCTGAAGAAAGCTGAAGAAAGCTGAAGGGCCACTGGAGCCATACAAACAGATAGTAGTAAACTGTTAAATACGTCAAATAGACGTACCAATCATGCTATGTCTAAGATGACTCCTCCAATAGGCCACAAGCTCAGTAAAGTGGTGAAGTTCCCTGACTTGAGTTAGCTGAGGTGCACCTATGGGCTTCGCCCACTTGTGTCAGCACCAACTTGTCACCCAAAGTGGCGATCCCCCCCAATAATTGGGGGAATCGAAGCCAGCCTCAAGTGGCTATTCAGGGAACTACAGGTTTCGACAGTCCAGCACTGACTTACATTTTTATGTTCCCAAGGGTTCTTGAATGCGTACATTCTATAACCATGCATGGACTTTTCTTCTGAGATACTTGATATTACTTTTAGAGCTTTTTCATTTGCAAATAAACGTTGAAATGACAGCTGCTGATTCTGTTGCTTTTCTTGTGAGGACTTTCTGACTATAAGTGTGGCAAGAGACTAGTTTTTGAATATTTTATTTCATTTTGTCAGTGTCCAAACACTAATGTTTACTCATATTATGTCTAGACTTAGTGGTAATACCATATGCAAAGCAGTTTTTTTTTTACAAAGTAAAAACAATATCTACTCAGTCTATATTACTTTATTTTAGCAGTGAGTCACTTTCTCTACAAAAAACATGAACATTTCATTGTTTCATTGTAATCAAATGTTTATTCCAAGACATTTTAGGATCCCTCCAAAATTTTATCAGTCCTGTTGAATACATAGGGTTTTTTTATTCATTGCATACTCAGTGGATGTGAGTTGTGTTCAAAGCACTTCAAGCTTTAAAAACACATTGAAACCATCCAGTGGCTTTCTTTTCTTTTGCAGCTAAACCACTAAGGGTGTTTTTTTTCCTTTTGCATCATCTTTTAGATTTTTCCAACACTACACCAGCCTTATACCTACTGCAGTACAACTAACAAAACCAGTGTGAAAAACTTTGTGACCTCCTTTTTGAGACCCTCAACAGCAACGTATTAAACAGTGAATATATCAAATGGCTGCCACAAACAGTCAGGTAGCAAGGCGTTCTCTTGGTGACAGTGGGATTAGTGCTGCAGGTTTTCTCTCAGGACCCAAGGAGCTGCGCGGCAGCTTGAGTAACTGGATTACAGGCCTTTTTCTCATTTCAAAGGGTTGTGAACTCAGCAGAGGTCTTGCATGATGAAATCAAAGTGGCAGCTGAAATAGAACAGAGAAAAATAACAAGGGTTTCCTGAAAGTCTCCTGGCATCAGCAACACAGCTAATGAGAAAGATGCAAAATCAATGATCTTTGCTATGCTATGTGACTGGCGTCTCCTGCAAAAGACTTGAATTCAGAGAATCCCCAACCAAAGGCAAAGAGGAGAGCATAACCAGGAGAGCTGAAATAACTTACAGCACAAAAACAAATTCTAAGTAAGGATGAAAAGGGAACAACTAACACCTATTTTAAACCATCTTTTTAGCAAATGCCTAATCTTTGGCTGCAGCACAGAGGGAAGTCAAGGTGTAGTCCATTCCATCAGATACCCTTTGGTAACTTCAAGGGATTATTTCCAAATCCTTTCAAATGAACTTTCCATCTCAGTGCCTCCTCCTCTGTCTCAGCCATTCCAACTGTCCAGCCATTTCTACATCACTTTTTGCACAAATTTGTATGGAGCCAAGGCCAAACCAAATGCCTCTGAGAAAAATGGCGAGGGAACATTCGGAGGAAAGAGCTCGCTTCAAAGTTTTAAAAAGCATTAAGCAATAGTTTTTTGGTTTTTTTTATCAATGTTAAAATCAGGCACGAGCACTTTTACAGGTACGGGCACTTTTATGCATTTTAACTATCAGCAATTTGTTGGAATACAGTCAGTGTTTAAAAAAAAAGAAAAAAAGAAGGAAGGATACGCTTTAGACCTTACAAACCTTTTTATAAAGACCGAAAGAGTTCTTAAAAAAACACACTGACACATCTTGTTTTTGACTTAGGGTTTTGAAAGGTGAAACTAAACAGGCTGCGTGCAGGTTTTCCATTTATCTCTCCATGAAAAAACACAAGCAGTGCCAAGAATCAACTGAAAACACCGCTAGGAAAAGTTGACTTAAGGTCAAATATATATATGTATATGCATATGTATGTGTATGTTTATATGTGTATATATATATATATATATATATATATATATATATATATATATATATATATATATATATATATATATATATATTCTAACAATTATTATCAGTCTTGTTAAAGGCAACCAAACATCAAATCTCCAGCATCAGTGGTTGAGAAACTTGCTCCTTGTAAACATTGTGCTGTGATAAGCGTGAGGTGAAGGGGCGAAGTGATCTGCATGGGGTGTAGTGTGGGCCGTTTTGTTCAAGAGGCCAAAGAAACAGAGCTTGGAAGTGAACTGAGCTCACTGAAGCAAAGTTGATGGCAGAGATACCTTACACATTCTCAAAGAGCTGGAACACAAACAGCCACAGTTTGTAAATTAAACCCAAAACCACCACCACCCCACACCCAACACACACACACTGCTACTGCTCTATGTATGCGGAGGACGAGAGAGAGCAAGAGGGGAGTGTTTAACGACAGAATCAGCTGTGATAACTCTCCATTTCTGAGGCACTTTTTGTGGCTGGTTAATTTATTTAGTTTAACTACAATAATCCTTTAAAACCACAGAAAAATAAATAAACTTTGGCTTCTGAGCGAAACACTATGAAATATATTCAAGCCCTCATCATACATCACTTCCATTTTCTGACAAGCAAGCAAGTTTCGTGAGATTTTTTGCACTTCATTCATCCATTCACACACACTGCACATTATTATAGCCTAATCAACGCATGCTGCGCCTTTTCTAAGTGCTGAAACTGCCTGAACAAATGCGAGAGGCAAAAGAAAGACAAGGAGGAGGAGGAGGGGAGGACAGGCTGGGCTACAGAGCTATTCTCCTGCCTGGAAAGCTTCATGCACGGTGGATCACATTACCGGCACTGCAAGAAACTGACAAGGTATTTCATTTAGGCGCTACGGGATCTGGGGAACTCTTTGCAAGCAGCAAACATATAGACAGCACATTTTTTCAGCCTGATGTCACTTTTCTTCTGTAATGTCTAAAAGACTGCAAGTAATCTTTTCTTGCATTAATGCTGTATTCTTGTAATTTACTTAAAGCTTAAGTATCAAAGTAAACAAAGCAGGTTAAAAAAAAAAAAAAAAACACCTTCAAAAATACACAGGGCACATTACATGCATATTCAAGATAAAACACCCCTCACTAGGCCTGTCATGTGTTTTCTTCTTCTGCTGTTCTTCTTACAGTGTTGGTTTGAGACCCAAGCGGCAGCAGATCGTTCCCACATGCTTCCCCGTCGTTCGGCTCTCCAGAGGTGTCAAGCCAGCCTGAAAGAATGAAGTGCCTCCCCATTGTGCTACCCAACTATTATGTGCTTAACATTTCCATGACAAAGATGCCACTCGACTTCTCCTCCATCCATTCAGCTAGAGTACCCTTGTCCCCCCTCTAATAAAACATTTTGCAGCAAATCATTGATTTAAAGTCCCCAAAGCCGACCGGGGAGGCGTGGCAGATCAGCAATATCTCTTGCAAAAAATATTTCTGCAAATAGTACTACTACTAATGATAATTGAGCTTACAGTGCATACCCGCACACGTGTGATATTCAAATTAAAAGGACAATAAGTATAACTTCTAATTTTGTGGAATTGCAGATAATTAATGAATAGTCAGTACGCTTTCTCTATATGATTTAAATATGCCAGTAATGTCACAATGACATGACTGTAAATAAAAAAAAAAAACCAGCATAATAGTCAATGTTTTTGATATGGTAACGTGATAGTTTTTTAAGCAATGCTCACACTTGAATATAGCTCTAATCTAAAAAAAATTATATGACTATTTGTAAACTATCCTTAGTAGAAAAAAAGAATATAGACTGGGATTTTAACAGCCAGTAAATTCTGACACCTGAGTTTAGTGCCCTCGGGTGTTGTTGGAGGGAGAGGGTGTTTTGTTGATTTATGGCGACAGTTGCTTTTGACAACAGGCAGCTAAATCAAGACATAGCAGGTCATTAGACTATCAGTCAGCAGAAGAAGCTGGCCTGCATTTAGATGAGTTTACCGTCATCTCACAAACTGAAGTTGGGAAACGTAGGTTTGTTACACAGTTGCATTTGGTGTTAAAATGAAACTATTAAGGACTGATCACTGTTATGAGACAAAAATCTTAAAACAAAAATGTATTCAGCTCAACCACAGCCCTGAGTTTTTTTTACCAAATCACTTAACGTTTTATTATTATACCAAATAAACTGAATACAGCTTCTTAATAGCAACGTATTTCGCTATAAATCAATCTATAATCAAAATGTGCCCCTTTCAACCTTTATTATTATGCATAGGTGAAAAGGATTTATAGAAATAAAAATACCAATGTGCAAAATAAAATTTTTATTTACTTATTACAGAAAAGTAGGCATAAAGCAAGTCACTCCAAACTGATGTAACTTAAAGGTGGAGGGGTGTCATCTGGGGATTTAAAAAAAAAAGAACTGATACTTTTCTCTTTTCATAATGGATTTTGGGTCATAAAATAACACTGTTACTGTTCAATCTGAAACTGGTCAAAGAATTGTGTGATAATGGTCATCAGACTCATTAAAAACCATGTCACTATTATCTGAGTTAAGGCACAATACCGTATAGGATGTAATGTTGCAAAATTAACACTCACAGTCAAGAATGATATCTTCAAGTTTCCTTTATGCCTTCTATAAAGGTATATCATTAAGGCAGTCATACAGTGGATTTAGACATTTCTTTCTCTGGGGTATAAACAGTGAATAAATCATCTCATAGCCTAAAACATAGAAGATTCTCTGGGGGAAAAAAAAATCTATATAGGCTATACAAATATATACAATGTACACTATATTCAGTCAAAAAAACAAAACAAAACAAAACAAAACAAAAAAACCTTCCCTTTAAAGCTGGAATTCTCTGTGTTTATTCACATGATGGTGATTTGGATGTAACTAGGTGGTATGTAATAAATTAGGCTACAGCTTTACTTTAACACCTAATCTATTTACACTGGATTCCAACATTAAATATGGCCTGTCCTAAAAAATGTTCACACACACACACACACACACACACACAAAGATTGGCAGTGCAAAGCATATATTGATTATACTGATACCATTATACTGTTACCAAAACAAGCCAACTCTTTCTCTTTTGTGACAACTTTACTATCAGTCTGTGACAGAGAAAGTGGACATTTCTATTTAGCTTATCGCACAAACAAAACGCATTTGTAGAGTCATAAGTGGTGTGGTTTGACAAGAGAAACAGTTTAGATATCTTTCTGGCCTCATTTGCATAGAAATATCCCGATTTGATATCCTTCAGAGTCTAAAACTCGTTTCAAAGAAGGTTTGCTTGCGCCAAAAGCACTCCCCTTTAATCTTTGAGGCTCTATACTTTCACTATAGAAGCAGGTCAAGGAGTGACAAAAGTTTAGATTGCCTTTTATCCGGACAATAGACGGGGCAGTTTATGAAAACGGGGATTAAAAGAGGGGTAAAAGAGCTAAAACGGATGGCAGCAGGGTCAAAACATACTGGGCAGCTGGGAGAGAGGCTCCGCTCTCTGGTTCTTCTGTATAATCCGTATACCCGTCTTCGTCATCTTCGTAGGACCCACTAGCCTCATACCTATCGGGCCTGTCGAAGCATAATGCCTTCATGCTGTTCTTGACAAACTCACAGATGGCCCTTTCTGTGCCATCACACACACACGTTTCCAGCTGCTGACCCTTCGGTATTTTACGCATGTTCGCGATCACATTTAGGCATGCGTTTGTGCACACTGCCCCGCTGAAAAGTTTCCCGCAGTGTTTCAAATACTCGTGCATTGCCGAGCTGCACTGAGGGTCTCTCTCGCACTGATGCCGGGCTTCCGTGCAACCGGTGCTGGTAGTCCTTGGCAAGCAGGGCTCTATGGCCCGTTTGGTATTCGTGCACACCGAATCGCGGCCGCAACTGCAGTCCTCCAGAGCCGGTCCGCTTTTAGTCAGATTGAGCTGAATGAGCGAGGCGATGCAGTGGCTGGGACACTTCTTCTTCTCCCCACTCAACACCGGTTGACAAGCGCGAATGTAGTGTTCGTACGCGTAGTTGCATTCAGCCTCGCTTTGGCAGTTCATGATGGCTTGCCAGCATATCAGTCGCCGACCATGGGACGGCGAAGCCAAGGATAAGTAGCCAAAAAACAAAATCAAGCAGCCAAGAGGCCAAACAGTTCTGCAGGCGCTCTGTACCAGTGCACCATTGTACCAGTTTGCCATTGTTATGGCTGCAAAGAAAAAAAAACGATAAAACTCACAGCCGTGTCATATGTGAAACTTCTAAACTACTTCCATGGATATTGTCTTCGTTGGAGAATTTTATTATATAATGTTATTATTCCGAGGCAGATGGTGTGTTATAGGCCCGTGTGTAGGCGTTCAACAGGCTGGCAATGCGTAATCCGGGCTCCATAAACCCGTCAGTGCTGATCCACTTGAGCCGGATTCTTGAGCGAACTGTCTGTTATCCGTACATGATTGGGGTGGAAACTGAAACAGTTACTTAAAGTAAAATACACAGCAAAAGAAAAGTTGTCCATAAGAGTTTCTGCAGCGTCTCACTCCATGGCAGTGATTCGGGGCTCAGCGATTCCCCGTTGCGTTCCCTTGCGGATCTCCACCAACAAGCCAAGCGGAGTCCCGAGTGTCCTTACGTGGACTGCGCCGGGTCCTTAAGCAGTCCGTGTGCGCACAGAAGTGCAAACAAACAGTGCACGGGGAAAACAACAATCCTTGTGGGTCGCAAAGTGGTCCTCTATGCTCTCCCCTTTGACCATTTGTCTTTCGGTTATTCAGCCCCCTCTACATACATTAGCGAAGTGGCTCTCATTGGCTCGCCACTTGAGGGTTTCTACGTAGCGGTGGGCGGGAGCTGATGGTGGGAGGAAGATGGTCTTGGGAAACAACTTCAGATTGATGCTTTGGAGAGAAGATTTAGTAGAGGCAACGGTGTTCTCAATTATCCAGGGAAATTATTTTAAGACCCTTTTTTATGTTCACTCAACTTACAAAATCACGTGACAGCAGCGTCTAAAGGAAATCCAAGCTTTTCAGGGAAATTACGTTTGTCGAGTTTTATCAACAACTTTGGTTAGTCTTTTTATTTCCAATTCCCAGCATATTGGTACCCATGATTCCCCCCCCCCCCCAATTAGGACATGCAGAAAAATAAAAAACATAATTTAAAAAAAGAAAAGATTTGGACATATGTTGAACAAATATTGTTTTCAGTATTTACATATTCTAATTTAAAGACATAATGAGGGGAAAGGGTGTCGTTTCTTTCACTTTGTAAAGTGTGTTGGAGAATACATTTCAGCAGAGAGAAGCTGTATAATACCAAAGTAACTAATTTTATTTCTTTCAAATCATTTTGAACAGTGGTTACTGAGTTTTAAGCGGTACTATTGTTTAATTCAATATTTCATTAAAGGGTTTTTATTATTATTATTATTATTTACTTTTTATTTCTTCAAAAGAAAACCACAGGCTGAAAATGAGAGGAAAGAGAGAGGGTTGTAATAATAGTATCCTTTATGTGCTTCAAACACCAGACCATCATAATGTCCCAGCTTACCCAACTTCTTATGCTACAATATCCTACACAAAAGAGGAAATGACAGCGTGACTCCCCTACTAAGCATCGATAGGCCATGCAACAAGTCCATGGCTGCAGTGCTAATTATCTGTGCAGCATCATCACTGATTTAATCATCCTCATCCTATAAACGCTCCCTCAGAAGAGCAGTTGAGTACAAATTAATTGAGGTATAATATGACCCTCATTGAACATAATTCACTCTAATCATTCATTATGGACAAATTTCTTAATGCCTTTGCACTAGCTCATATCAGTCTTTTCACTGATGAATCAGATGACTGTCTCTTATATTAGCAGTGTTATACATTAATAATTACATCAGTTTAACCTGAATGGTTGATTAATGTGAACCTCAGGCATATTTCATCAATCAGTTTAATTTCCAACTTTGTGATGAAGTTACAGCTTGATCACTTTGTGCTTTTTCTTTCATTAGTGTAGACTGTGTCAAGTTTTGATTATTCATATCCTTTATTTCATAGCTTAATAGTTTAAATTAGATATCAAGATGTGGGTAGGCAGAAACACAAGCTGTCGTTTTTTCAGTAAGTGCTTCTGCTTGCATGTAAATCACAACAAATATCTTCACACAGCCTTGCAGTCTGGTCAGTGGTGGATATTTGTGGCATAACTGGAAACCTCTGTTTCCTCTGTGATGGAGTTTTCATTGCTTAAATACTTAATGGTTCTCCAAATAAGAGTCAAGAGTGTCTGTGGCTTCTTAACTCAGAGGGATGAAGACCAAAATTTGAAGACAGCTATAAAGGTTTTAGAGTTTGAGAATTTAAACATTTCTTCTATGAAAAGCTGCATAATGCTTTTATTAATTCAGCAGCAGCAAACAACTAAGCGAGCCGTGAAAAGCAACATTTGCACAAAAAGTTGCATGCCTTTATTTTCTTTAAAGTAAGTAAAATGCTTCTTTAGTTTTTTTAAAAAAATTATAAATTTAGGGTTTTTTTGCTTTTGTTTTTTTTTTGTTTTTTTTCCCCCCATTTCACCGTAAGGTAACATGATAGCTACAAGGGGGAAAAATTACATTTTAAAAGTTTTTTTTTTCTGGAGTTAAAAGTCTTCTGTTTCACAAGTGACAACATATTTACAGAATGAATCTGCGTTAGGTTAAAAAAAAAAACAACTTCTTACATTTGTCTCACACGAATCTCTGGTTAAAAGTGGGGACATTTCTAAATATTTGCTGGTGCTGACCAACGTCTGCCCAAAAATGACAAAAACAATTTGGATCATTTGCAGTTAATATTCAGATTACTAAACAAGACCAGAACTGGACCAACAAAGCCAGGAAAGTGCTACGATTGAGGGGAAAAAAATAAATTTTTGTTTAAAAATCATTTAATTATGTAATGAATCAGTGACTAATCTGCATTATTTCTCATGTGAATTAAGACATGCTGGGATTAAGATTTCCTTTGCATCTTCTGATTCTGGTCTAAACGAGCAACATCAATCAGCAAATGTCAAAACATATATATTGAAGATGATGAGATGAACAGCTAAAACAGATGCTGTAAAGTCCAAATTTTAACATCTGCAGACTGTTTTAAGGAGCCCTGGATATGGAATTTTAAAATGTTGATATTATTTATGACTGTACTGTGATCATCACAAAGGTTTATAAGAACAATACACATCGTTTATGTCATAAAGGCTTTGCCTTTTTTTTCTTCCAAAATCTTAGATAGCTTTAGAAAGTTATCTGCCTGCACATCATCAAAATGACACGCATGTGTGTGTGTGTGTGTGTGTGTGTGTGAGGATACGTGCGTGGTTGTGAGTGTGTGTGTGTGTGTGTGTGAGTAAAATGATAGCCCACATGTTGACACATGAGCGAGAGGCGGTAGTTTAGTTCTTGAGGCTTGATGTGGATGAGGGAGTCAGGGAAAGAGAGCAGTGAGGGCACAAAGGCTGTTTGTGTTTCAAACAGCATTCTGATCTCAGGAATGTACCTTTAGGCCACAGCCGTGAGCTCCCACTGCAAACAATGCACTCAATGTCAGTTACGGCTGGCTAGCACAGCCGCTGCTGGCGCTACTCCAAGGTCCCAACTCGTCGAAAATGATGGATACAGGGAACTCAATACCTCAGGAGTCTCTCTCCTCTTTTTTTTTTTTTCTTTTTTCCCTATAGCATGAAGAATTGAAACGTTGTTTATTTCAACACAAGCTTTCCAAAAACTAATATCTTTAATGTTTCGTCACTGCAAACTCTAATACAGGAAACATTATTGAATCAATATTATATATATTTTACTATATTCATGTAACTAAAGACACGACTCTGTGGTTCTAAGTCTGTAATGTTGACAAGGGCTTAAATGTAAAAAGAACTCATTAAAATTTCACCAAGTACATAAAAAATATTTCATCTGAAACACTTACAATATTGAAAAAAAAAACACAATGTATTGAATCATCAAACACTTTTGTCTCTGCCAGCAGCTGTATGCTTAAACCAGATGTGCTGCACTGAGAACTGAGTCCTATTACTTTGAAGGATCAATTAAACCCATATTCTTGCCGCAAAAATCCAATTAAGGGACAAACCAAATGTGTTGCTCAGAACGCAGAGCAAATAAGACCAATGCTTTGGGGAGGCTCATATGAGGCTATGCAGTTGGCTGAAATCATTTTTTCCACACAGCACCCAAGGATTACCGATGTTGTTTAAGTTGTGCTTTTGACAAGTTTTAATACATTTCAGTAAAACTGATGTGAGTGCATTTAAGTAATTTGTCTTTTACCTTTACAATTCAGTATAAATGTCTACAACACTTTCTAAGGACCTTCTTGAATTCTTGAAGCAGATTATTGCTTCTATGTGTGGTAATGTCCCTGTACAAAAATAAATCTAGAAGATAAAATGTGTTTTTGATGCCAGAGTATAGACATTATGAGAGTTCATCCGCTGAACGTTAGCTCATTAGTGGCCACAGGATTTCCGTTGTTGGGGTGAGTTGTGTTGTTGTGAAGATTTTTTTTTTTTTTTTTAGTTATTGAGTG
>VUQG01001652.1:10604-25493 GCA_015106755.1 Etia nguti | reverse complement strand
TCCTTTGTCTTGTCAGTGTTGAGGGTGAGGTTGTTGTCCTCACACCATGACACCAGACCGGCCACCTCTCTCCTGTAAGCCGCCTTGTCTCCTCCAGTGATGCGACTGATCACTGCAGAGTAATCCGCGAACTTCAAAATGATGTTATCTTTGTTGGAGGTGACACAGTCGTGGGTGTACAGGGTGTAGAGGATGGGACTGAGGACGCAATCTTGTGGGACACCAGTGTTTGTAATAATGCTGGCTGAAGTCCTGTTGCCGATCCTGACGGACTGGGGCCTGCCAGTCGAAAAGTCCTGTAGCCAGTCACATAGGGTGGGGTGCAGGCCGAGTGTTGCCAGCTTGTGAGTGAGTTTGTGTGGGATGACAGTATTGAAAGATTGCCAGCAACCCCTCACCAGCCAGGAAATACATATTTTTCCTTAGATACCAGTGGTTGCCAGGCAGTCACCTACCATCCTCTAGGCCTGCGTAACCAGGTCCTAAACTACGTTCTCAAAAATGTGCTGAAGGAAACAAATTTCTTAACAACAACTCTTGTTTTTGACTTCCTGAAAAGGTTTATATATATATACATTAGATAAATTCTTAGTTTTATTAGTTTATGAGTTTCTTATCTTTAAAACACATTTAGGTAAATTTTTGTTTGTTTTTATGAGAATATATTTTAAGGGTCATTGGCTGCAAAGATCTTTGTAAAATGCAGATACCTTTTATGTTCGTGGAGTCAAGAATTTGAATAAATGTCACTTATGTAACACACTTTTATTCATTTTGTCACCCAGTTCAGTCGAGGTGTGTGTGCGTGCGTGCGTGCGTGCGTGCGTGCGTGCATGCGTGCGTTGTGTGTGTTTGTGTTGCTCTTTATTCTGTCGTTACATATTTTAGTATTTTTTTTCTGCAAACACATGGAGTCGAACAGGAAAGCTTAAAAGCCACATTACATCAATTTCCTCATTGTTCCTCGTGTATAAACAACAAACAGTGCTGAAGGTCCTCGTCCTGCTGCTGTGTGACGACTAAACTTATGTTTAAACTGGGACATTTGGCTGCTTTGTTTTGAAAGATTTTTAGTTTCCAACATTTTATTTCTAAAAAAGTCACATTAAAAACTGTCAGCTTCCAGATTTGACGGTTTTCTTTGAACATTAGATCCAAAAAAGACTTGTATCCTGACTCTTCTGCCATGTAATACAGTATTATGCTTCAGCTTTTTCTGCTTGTTATGAATAACCTTTCAAGAAGCGTACTTTAAAAAAAACGGTTCACAGGGCAGTGATCGCGGAGCCAAGAAACTAATCCCAAAATGAGTCTAAAAGCCTCTGCACAAGTAAAATCACTGCCTGTTGGTTTTCTGCCTGAATGTGAGCCAGATTCAGTTCAGTTTTACCGAAAAGATAAAAACAGGCTGTCAAAAACGTCCTCCTCCTCTGTAATGTAGCCTTCACACCTGGTATCATTGTCTCATTCAAAGTCTTCCTCCTCTTCAAACAAAAAAGTCCAGTCACTGCAAATCACCCATTATCAACAGACAACCTGCAAATTATACCGTTACGTGTGTGTGTGTGTGTGTGTGTGTGTGTGTGTGTGTGTGTGTGTGTGTGTGTGTGTGTGTGTGTCCTACTTAAGTGTTTGAAGGACAGTTTTCAGATGGATTTTTCAGCAGTAAAGTGCTGAGTGGAGCTCTTAGCCAATTGTCTCCTTATTCTTCATTTGTCTTCCATCCCTTCACCCCTCCTCCTCTTCCTCCTGAGTTAGCAGCAGCAGCACTAACTCACATTACATTTTGGTTCTATTTTTTTGGACTGCTATGCCACCTAATTTAGCTCGCTGAATGTTTTTTTACCCTCACTTCCAGCTTTAAGAACACTTTCTGATTTGTAGTCCTTGCAAAGCTGAAGCCCTTCCTTCCTTTATTTGATGCTGAGAAGGTGATCCATGCATTCATTTCATCTCAGCTTGACGACAGCAGCACCCTTTATTCATGTGGAAGCCGGTGTTTAGTTTCACATATGCAGCTGGTCCAGCCGCCCAGCACCTTGTTTTGGCTCCCAGTCGGGGGGGTTTTTTAGTCACTGCATACGTTGCGCTGATCGAGCCGTTCAATATCAGCGTCAAACCAGTACAGTAACCACTACTTAATACATTATTTTTGTGTTACTGAACAATATGGTCTGTATAATGTTCCGCTAACAATGTAACACTAAATCAAATGTAATGTAGTATTTCTTTGTGTAGGATGTCTAAGCGTTAGCATAAAGCTGACAGCACAGTGACTCAGGCTGAATCATCTCTGCTTTTGTTGCCTGACGTAGATAATGGGTTGCTCCCAGGTAGGTGGCGGTTGCGTTTTCAGTGACACATCATCGTTTCTGGACCGGACAGTTTGATCTTTTCTGTCACGTTCTTGTACCGACATTCAATAAATTACAAATATGTCTACAAACTTGGAGTTCAGTCTGCCGTTTCTATTCTGTCTTCCTCGTGAAATAAGATCAAGTGATTTTTGCCCATAAAAAAGGAATGCTGGGTCATTTTTATGTAGGACAAGTAACAGCAAAACAGTTTGACACCCAGCACTGTTCACCTGCACAAACCCTGTGAGCATTCAGAGAAAAGGCGGGAAGGTGGAGCACACAGGTGAAGGATGAGTCATCACAACCCAGGGATGGCTTTTCCTCATTCATCCTTTCAATAGTCAGGTGAGGTTAGAGAACTGGAAGTTAAATGAGGAGTTCGGGAAAAGGATCAGTCAACA
This sequence comes from Etia nguti, assembly GCA_015106755.1. Lineage (NCBI taxonomy): Eukaryota > Metazoa > Chordata > Actinopteri > Cichliformes > Cichlidae > Etia > Etia nguti. Next base: position 22,735 of record VUQG01001652.1, on the reverse strand, counting down.
AATAATGAGACATGAGATTCCAGCAAAGATCCCTGAAAGTTCTGTTTTTCTAACATGATTCAAACATCATGCTTTAACCACTGATAGCACATCAAAACATACAACAGCTCAAGCTACATAATGGTTCACACCAAATAATAAAACCATATGATCCTGTCCCTGTGCTTCCATGTGAATCTGTGCATCAGTTTCCTGCGTGGTGGACCTCGTTCCATACTGAGGTCTCCTAATGGTAACACTACAGTGTACACGCCTCTGTGAACAGGGTTTCATCCCACTGGGGAGATTTGTTGGTGTGCAAAAAAGATTTTCAGTTTTCTTTGGAGTGAACGTTGAAATTGAAACGTTGATGGTTCTTTCACCTCATCGCACACAAAAATGAAAATCGTGTTCAAAAAAAGGAGGAAACATGAACACGATACAAATAAAAGCTGCGCCTCTGCATGTGTTCCTCTCTGACCATGGCTGAAATATAATTTTCCACTCAGCATGCATTGCCTCCGTGTTTGTGTACTCTTGGACTACATTTACAAGGACCATTTTAGGAACTCTTCCAGGTTAAACTTGGTTTGACGTGATTTCGATGTTTTACTTCTGAATGGATTATTTCAGCTGAATCTGCCAGCTTGTAAGAGACGCTCCCAACTCCACTGTGTACGTGTGCTGCTTATGTTTTCACCTTTATGCTCTGTTTAAATTAAAAACCAAAGAGTGTCAGCATAAGCAGCAAACTCCAATAACTCAAATTAATTAAACAGGGGATTTGTAAGTAAATTAATCATGGAGTCTCTCCATGAGTGGACGGAAATTAATGCAACAGACTAACATGTTCCCAGTTTCACACTAATGTCAGATAAGTTACCTAAAACCTGCAAGGACTTAATTTTAGGTTTTTAATTGAATATTTGTTTAGAACTGGGAACTTTTATCTACATCTACAGTTACACATATTAGTGCATCTCAAAAGATTCAACATGATGAGGAAGTTTGTTTCTCCTACACTTTAGTAAATTCTGTATTTGTGACATTTTATTTAATCCATTATCTCCCAGAACAGAATATTTGGGTCTAGTTTGGTGTACGTAACCACAATCATCGGCGATGATCATCAACACTCCTCAAGAAAGCTTGTTAAAGGAAAGTTGAGTGGAAGGGAAAAGTGTGAGAGGAGTTTCCAGAAAACTGGAGGTTCACAAGGAGTAGACAAAGGCTTGTGTAGGTGCACTAAGAGCCACCGCACACCGACGTCTGCAGGAAAAGAGCTACAGCTGCCCCTGAGACCAAACCCCTCTTGAACCAGAGACGATCTTTTGAAATATCAGACTGGCTTTATTTCAGTCAGAAAAAACATGACAGCTCTTTTATAGAAAGACAGAAAATATTTCTCACTTTTCATGCACAACACACATCACATCTCTTTTTTAAAGACATCAGCTCTTTTCACAATATTCATGACATCGGGCTGTTAGTCACAACTCCAACATGCTGCTGTGTCCCACTTCACACCTGATGGTTTGTTTCTGAAACACACCGTGGTTTAAAACTAAAAGATGTGAAATGATCTTGGATGGAATATGAAGAAACAGGCTTTTCAGGGAAAGGTAACTCCAACAAACCTCCAGGAACCAGACACAGATGGTATTATTAGGCATTTCAGTGGACAGTGTTGGGAGAATCGGGCTGGAACATTGTGCCTCAAGGCATTAAGTCATTAACCAATTGGTTTTAGGTCAGACTTTTTGTTCAAAATATTGTAACTCTTTTTGCATTTGAATTCTTTCAGTTGAGCGAAAAAAACATTGCAAAACACCTGTCTGATGCCAGCGACAGGTTAGGGTTTAGAGGGTTAACAAAAAGGGATCTGTCACTCCAAACTCATGTGCCAGCAATGCCTTAAACCTACTCAGGAAGTGAAAGCATTAGTAGAAAGATACTGTAAACAAATCAGAAAAGACTGAATAAAGTGCAAAGACTCAGAACTACAGAACTACTGACAAACTAAAGATTAATGCTTCCATCACTGTTCAGACCTCCTGGTGTTCCTCTAAAGGGGCCTGTCACCTAGCCTGGGCTCTTATTTTCATGGTTTCAGGGCACAAACACCACAGACCACCACCATATCCACAGAGTGGAGAGGGTCACGAGGCGTCTGACAGAACTGCTCTGTTTGGTAATTTCTGGAACAGTTCAGGTGCAGTGCATGGGTGAGACTGACTTGTGTCTTGATGGTTCTGTTGTTTACTTTTTTTATAAATGCTCTAACCCGGGATAGACAGGAGACCTACTAGGTAATCCATCCACCCGTGATGGTGATGGTGAGGGATTGCACACGGCACGTTCACAGACAACAATACGAGACTAACAGTGACAAAAAGACACGCATACAGATGTTCCAGCTGTTCTGGATTTTACTGCATCCGCTCAGACTCCCTAACAATCTTTCAGTGATCCAGCTCTAGTTAAAGGAAACATAAGAGATTTCTAATGACTGGAAGATTTTCTTTCCACATATTAAATTAAACTTGGCCAGAATTCAGGATCCCATGTTCGGCTGACCTGCTCTGTCCTGATTTACATGCTGAGACAGAAATCAGTGGGAAGCAAACCTACTCTATTTCACCTTTCATAGGTAACCAATTACAGACTTTATTACATAAAACTAACCAAAAATAAAACAGGAAGTTGTGGAAAAATCCTGTTTGTTGTGTTTTTAGAGGATTTAAGAAGCCATTACGGCTGCTAAGACCAACAATGAGCCAACCGTGCTAATTTGGCCTCAGGTTGTTTTTCAGCTTTTATTTTCAAATGTAAGAACTGAAAACTCTACATAGCAAACACATTCGTGCACTTTGTGGCTTCTAATTGTTCATGCTTTCAAGTCATTATCACCTCGAGACACCTTTAAACCAACAAATAATCCACATGTCCTGCTTTTTCAACCATATTTATCTTTTCTGAAGTGTTAACTCTGGACACGGCGAGGGTCCTTCAGAGAGCCCACACCCGGCTCTCTGCAGCTCCGGGGGACATCGCATCTCATGTAGCATTAAATGAAGTTTGCAGAGTGTGAGGAGCAAATCGATATCGATCTATACCAGAGGTTGACAGCTTCTTCTCTTCACACAATTCACCATGCCTGAAGCTCCTCCTTTGTGAAGGAGCCTAAGATTGGAGGAGAGCAGATAAATGCTCCCCGTTTGTGTTAATAGTCTTTGTGTCTCTGTTGTATCTCAGCTTTGAGGCTGCAGGGAAACCGTTAAAGCTAACCTTTGCAGCTTTTGAGCTCTGGTGGTGTCACAGAGACATTTTCTATGAGTCCTTTCCTGCCTCTGTTGTTTCCCAAAAGATGCAGGAAAAGAGATGCTTTGAATCCAGGCTGGAAAAGCTCAAAAGAGAAGATAAGGGAGATGATGGAGAAATACAAAACTTTCAGCCAGAAGCACCAGATTTGTGTTTAATGTAGCTGAATTTAGCAAAGGATTGTGAAGCTTTCACAACAGTAAACACGTGGATGAAAGCTCAGAGCTTTATCCTTCCTTCGTTGCGGTGCCTCCGACGTGCTGATGTTATTGCCTTTCTAAAGACGTCAGTCGTTTTAAAAGGTGACCTCCATGTGGCGAGCTAAATGTTGTCAGTGGATTTATAAGATTCTTCCAGTCTTTGAACCAAATGGTTTAAAAACATTAGGATTAATCAGTCAACTTGTGGAAGAATAATAGAAAAGTGTTGAAAAAGTTCACTGTATCATAAAGCTTTTACACAAAAATTCAGATTTTCTCTTGTTTTAGTGTCTTGTTGTTTAAAGATTTGCCTCTTTTATCTTCAACATAAGACATCAACAGACATTATGATTTTGAATTTCTGAAAAGAAAAATGTATAGTTTCATACATTTTATAGATATTAATAATAATAATAGTTACAACCCTACAACCATCTTATCTTTTATATTAATACACAAGCATAAACAAATAAAACAGAAGCTATATTTTTACGGGGAATTAAAATTGTTTTGGCAAAGTTTCTTCACGTTCATGTCACAAAGTTGAGCACAGTCGCTCTCAAATGACATGTCAGTGAGCTGTGCTTTAGCAGATGCTAGCTGTTTCCATCTGCTTCCAATATTAATGATAAGCTACGCTGAGCACCTCGTGACAGAGGCGGATATTGGACTAGATCCACAGAGCTCCCAAAACTATTTCTTTAAGTTCCTGTTAATATTTCTACATGTTTTCATAAAATAGTAAATATAAAAAAAGATTACCTAAACTTTGGTATCTGCTGTTTTATTCAGTGGAACAGATGTGATCATTAGCACCAAGCCCTAATTTAAAATGTCTGCCCACGATGGCTCAGCCCAGATGTGGCGGACGCTTGAATAATTCCTTGAGACGTGTGGCCGGCTCAGTGGCCCACACATCTCCCTCAGAGCGGCTGATTTTCACTGATTTCATTAGAAACTGTCGGTGAATCGCCTGGAGGAGAGCAGTGACCCTCTCCAGTTTACTGGTGCACCAAGGCCAGATAGTTTTGCTTCCTTAGTTTCTTTTCAGAACATTTGAGCAGTGGAAGGTGGGGCTTGTTGTTTTACTCTGCAAAGCCAGGCTAATCACACCACGACCAAACAGTTACTGACTGCAAAAATTAACTTTCTTCAAATGATTTTGCTGTTTTAATTTCATTGATTATCCATAACCCACACGCAGACACTGTATACCTCACCAGTAGGGCACATGCCACTGTTTCTTTGTAGCTCCCATGATGTTATTGAGGCTGTCAGAGGAGCAGTTTGTGTTTTTAAAGCAGACTATATTAAATTCTTTGTGACCAGTATTCTCTTCAAATCCAATCACGCCAGTCTGGCGAAACAACAGTTGATCATGAAGCCAGGTTTTCTTCCACCTCCTACAAATCTTTTCCCGAGCCATTTGTAATCCTGTCCCAAAATAACATATTAGGAAGGCATGAAGAATGACATAATCTCCAGCAAGGTGTGCATTAAGGGATTCATATGCATATCACAAAAGCCACTGGAGGCTTCTTTGTGCCAGATGCCTCTGCACAGACCTCCCTGCGGGCACAAATTTCTACTGGAGGTAGAAATAATTTTAAAAAGTGTTCACAGTGCGATCTTTGGAGCCAAGCGCTGCAGTAAAACTAAGTGCTGTTATTAAATTACAGGTGTCCTGTCAAGATAATCAATCTCAGATTGTTAGGTGTACTGAACTGCTCATTTTTATTCTGCTCTGCTGGTAAATAAACTTCCTTATGGACGAAGAAGAGACATCGATGTTACAGCCACCCGACCCTGCACCCAGTCATAGTGGAATGGCAGAAAAAGCCTCATAAATAAGTCTTAGAGAGTCTTAGATACGTCTCTGGAAAAACTTAGCTTCAAGTCTTCTTAAGCTAGCCTGATAGAAGAACTACTGGAGCATCCTTGCTCGGTCCAGTCATTGTTATAACGTTTGTGTGATAACAAGCGAAGAAAAAGTACTTTCACTTAAGCACGTTATGCTGTGTGCTGCATGCTAACTGAATCCCAGTCCATAATTACATATCAAGCCTCGACGTGAACTAAAATCAGGTTTAAAATAATTTTAATTATTTCTCCAGCGGACTTTGAACCGTCAAATAAAAATTCTGGAAACAATGAGAACTTCACAAAGCTTGTTTAGTGCAACCAGAACTCAAAATCACTGTGCCACTGAAGAAGGACTCAAAAGTGAAATAACTGGAAATCAGAACTATAAGGCTTCACATTGCAATGTCTCGTTTTTTGCAGCTGTATTTTATTGTATTAATACCGTGTATACTTGTAAGTACTTGTATTTGAAAGCATCTTGTTTTCTAATATATAATGCAAAAAACATCCTTTTTTAATGTACCTAATGTACCTAGCTGACAAATAAAAGCATAAAATGAAAATAAATTACAAGTGTTTAAAACGGCCATTGCGCTCTTGTGTTTCCTTTTGTACTGGGCCATGGTGTCATTTTTCAGTTCATCCTGTTTGAAGAAGCTGTTGTTTTTAGTTCTCTCTCTCTGTCATTACATACGTAAGCATAGCTAGTTGGGCTTCTTTGCTCACAGCCTGAACTGAATGGCTGAGATGACCATACAAGGAATATCTGCTCTCACTGACATCATAAAGATCCAAGGATAGAAAAAAAAGTCTGAAGTCTGGGCTCTTCTCTCGCAGAGATCACCTTTACATACATCAACATTAGTTCTGAAACTTTGGCCAAGTTTTCTGTGAACGTCCAACAGTAAAACAACGTATATATAAAATTAAGGAAAAGACACAGAAAAGAAAATGAGACAGAAGCAGAGCGTGAAATGACTTAATTATTATTTCACTTAATGTTGCTAAAGTAAACACAGAAACAGGAAACCAGCAGTAAAATGTGACCATAGTTTGAACTGGACGAACTCAAAGAAACCCAGAGTGATCACAGCCATAGAATCGCTTGCATGCCCACAGCCAATCAGAAACAAGATCAAAGCACAAAACAGAAACCTTTATTTGTGTTCAGCTCCTCCCTGATGGGTGTGATTTTCAAGTTTGCACAAGATGCACTCTTTTTCTACAAGGTCTGCTCTTGTTCGGCAAGCTGGAGAATCAGCAAAAACGCGACCCACATCACGCTGCCTGGCCCCAATCACCCCACCACTGAGCCGAGGGACACGAGAGGCAGGATTTATCACCAACGGGCAGCTCTGCCCAAAGCTCTTCATCCACTTTTCTCCACCAGAAACCTCTTTTCACTCATAAACAACAGAGAAATAAAGCACTCAGACTTCTGTATGATGAAACAGTTTTTGGCACAAAAGATCTTGCCGAGGTAATCAAAGCAACAGCGGTGAACATGACCAACGAGCATTCAGTAAGCACTAAGAGGTTCCTGGCGTACATACAGTAGAGGTTCAGTCATTTTCTTCTTCTCTGGTTTCCTCGACGTGTTATTAATTTCCTTTTTTTTTTTCTTCTTTTTTTTTTAGTTTGGCTCTTAGTCCCGCCCTCACGGACTTTGCTGCTCCATGTTTTCAATCAAGGGGTCTTTCTTTAGGAACTGCAGATGTCTGATGGACCTCCACACTCCGACGTAGCTATCACTGAGCGACGTGGCAGCAGTGGTGTTCTCCTTGTGGAGGTGCTCCCTCTGCATCTCCAGCGCCTCTTTTTCCATCATGACATGAAAATTGACACCTTTCTCACCTTCTCCCGTCCACAACTGTCCGTTAGCCAAATGGCTCGTGGCTGCTGCCTCCTCCTTCCCATCACTGCTCGGCACTCCTTCTGTCTCCGGCTGCCCTGGATCAGACTCTGTAGCGGGACCGCTCCCGTCCAGCGGAGGTTTCTCTCTGTAAGGCTTGCCGGGCAGCCCGTTGTCCTTCCCCGCCTCCTCCAGGTCCTCGTACGAGCTCTTCTTCTTTGTCTCGTAGTATTTGACCACACAGTAGGTGATGGAGCCGATGGTGTTCACCACCACACCCCCAATGAACAGACTGGTGGGTGCAACGTCACTGAAGGCCAACATACCGACGGTGATGGTGGCGATGCTCTTAACCACACCGACGAAGCTGGTGGTGACAGCCGAGTTGATGTAGGTGCAGTGCAGTGTGGTGAAGTTCATGGCACAGCCGATGAAGATGCAGAAGACGAAGATGACCGTGATGTGAGGGTCCGTCCAGCCCTCGTATGACCAAATGTTGATGGCATCCATAGAAATGAAGGAGCACACCAGCAGCACCTGAGAGAAGACGATAAAAATACAAAATGAGAAGCGAGAATAACGATGGCAGTAAAGTTTGAAAATATACCACTCCATACCGGTGAGGCCATGATGGCGATGGCGTACTGCGCGGTAAGTGGTCCATACTCGCTGTCCAGACTGGTTTTCTGGATAAGAACCAAGTAGGAGGCGTGAATGATGACGGCTAAAACACCGGTGACGTAACCAAAGGGATCACCTGTGAGATCACCGGCACCTGCGGGGAAAGAATTTAAATCAAGGTTTCACATTTTTTTATTCCAACATCTGTGAAGTTTCTCTCGATTTTTTTCTCTCTGATATTTTTCTGAACTTTATATCAGTATAACTGGGATATGGTACATTTTATCCACAGCCTACATCAATATTAATACAACTTTTCTTAACAGGCATCAAATAATAGCACCCTGTCAAATGCCAACTGCGCCTTATTTCAGATGTCCACTAAGTCCACATTACAATATTGAAAGGGGGGGGGCTTGTTGGATCACTTTAGGAAGTCAAAACAACTTCAGGTCAGGAAGAGATGGTAGACTGGGTCCAGTCCCTTCACAACAGCAATTGCCAGTAGCTTTGTGTTTTGTTCAGTGGATGACTTTTTTTTTATTCATCATGACATCAGTTTGTCTGATGGGTAATTTGCTATTGTAACCTGAAACCACACACAGTCCTGGGAAAACTTAAGCACACCCCGTGATTAAATGGCTTATAAAAAGAACTTCAGGATCAAAAACTCGAGGAATTCATTATTTTCTCACATGGTTGTGAAGGAATTTTGGTTCGTGGGCATTCATTCATTCCACAGCATTTCAATCGTGTTGAGATCTGGACTTTGTCTGTGTCATTGCAGCATTGGGTTCTACAGCTTCAACATTACTGTGAAATGTTGAGCAGCATTTCTCAGGCAGCTTCTCCTTCTGTGTTTGAGAGGTTTCCTTGTGGTTTAGCATATCTGCGATATCAAAAGATTGTGGGAGTTTGTAGGTGGGAAAGCTGAGGAATGAGGACAGATGATAAAGAAGGAGAGATGGAATTAATCCTGTGCTGAGCCTGTATGCTGGAAGCTTGACAAGGAAGCTCCTCACACTGAAAACAAACTACACAAACTGAAGCCTCGTCTGCCAACGTGACCAGCTCGTGCTGTCGGCGAAAACCAACCAATACACTTGGTCAACCTGCCCATCAGATTGGGCAAACACACAGCAGTCACTTCCATTTTTTTAAATATTCCATCCTGCTCCCTGCTAGAGCAACAATTTTGGATTAATCCGCTGCTGCTGACTGTCCCTTACAAATGCACAAGTTCCTCCTGTTTGAGAAAGCGGTGCTCAGTGCTTTTAGAAAACTGCTGGATTTCCAAAGCACACAATAATACATGTGACTGTGGATATTTTTAATGTAACTGGCTTTGGGTTTGCAGGCGAGGGGAAGTCAGAAGTTGTTACTTAGGAATGTTTCTTGTTGGTAGAAATCAGGAAAAGACTAAAAACTACAATTAAACTCATCAGGAACTGATCGAGCTTGAGAAAGCTTGTACTAAAATTATTTTAAAAAAACACACAAACTTTAGTGAATCAGGTGCTGACTCATAACGACCTCCACTGTTGCAGTCGCATGGTTCTGTTGGCCCATCATCATCATCTGCAGCGATATAATGTTGCTCTTCTTCCACACGGCCCTTTTTCTATGTGAGCCTTTTAGACATTCTTCAGTGAAAACCAACCAATACACTTGGTCAACCTGACCATCAGATTTGGCAAACACACAGCAGTCACTTCATTTTTTTACATATTCCATTTGCAGAATGCAAATGGTGCAGAATGAGCTCTGATCAGCAGCAGTGAACACCAACCATTTGTAGCATTTGCACCTTTAAAGCTCCATAGGTGCACGATTTATTCCTGCAGGTAGGCGGAAGGATTTATATACTACCCCCTCACCTCAGTGATGTTAATCCACGATAGAGTGAATGTGACCAATTTTCCAATTCATTTCAATTCAATTCAGTTTTATTTAAACAGGACCAAATCACAACAACAGTTGCTTTAAGCCATTTTATATTGTTATATTATAACAGCTGTAAAAACCAGCTGTTTGAGTGAAATCTGACTTGATGTCACTAAAAGCACATAAAACAACCATTAGAAGATACTTTATATGTTCATGGAAGTGCAAACATTGCTCAACGGGTTATCATAAAAACACCTTTAAACTCACAGAGAATATATATTTAGCATTTTCTATTACTTTAAAGCAAATTTAGAGATGGCTATCCACTTCTTAAATAATTCACCATGTATGAGGCGCCACAGTTGGTCTATTATCTTTCAACTCAATGTAATTGGTGTAGCTGCTCCCCTAGGTGTTACAATCGAGTGTAACATCCCTGATAAAGGATGAGAGGAGGGCTGGTAAAGTTGGATGAGGATCCTGTTCCATCTCAGGCAGCCATCAGAGCCGATCGTGCCCAGTAAGCACTTACAAATCCACCAAATTCTCTCTAGCACTTTTCAGAAGCATATCATAGTGCATATCATTCAAAATATGGTCAGGTATAATTTTCACAGAAGCTCAGCAGAGAGAATTGAGTCAATTTTCAAAATAAAAGCCCCATGCAGACTAAACACAGGTGTGCTCCTGGTGTGATCATCTGCCACTTGTTAAGCATGGGTGATGTTTTTTACAACTTTTGGAATAAAGTTAAAAATCTGAACAGAGGCTCTGAGGTACAGTATGTGCCAACATATAGCAGGAAGAAGAGCCTGAAAAACATTCAGCCCTGAAGACTCGCTGCACAACGACATACACCATCACAAAGGCTTATTAAACTTATTAAACGTGGGGGGAGGGGTCATAAGCTATCGCCCCCATAATATTAATCATGGCTGAAAGATGTGCCTCATATGCAAACTGTTGACGTGACAAACAATCCAAATGTTGCAGAGATGACATTTGGCTAATCCACAAGGGACGCGTGGAAGATGCACATCTTACATTTTTTTGCGAGAAGTGGTAATTATCACGAAGATTAAAACCCAGGATGATGAATCTGTCCATTAGATTCATATTCTGCAGAGTTCACAGTCCATGTTCTGGCACTCCACACCCCACCCCCCAACCAGCAGACTGGATTAATCCAGGAAATGAATTGTGTGTGGAGGTTTTTGTTTATGACTTCAGGATCGTTATCGCTAATGGAAGGGCAACATTTACTGCCGAGAACGATGATTAAAAGATCTGTATAAGGCAGATAACTTAATGGTTAAACAGCTTTAACTGGGTTTTTTGTCAAGGATCGGATTCAATATTTTCATCTCCTTTATGAAAAAAAAGACATTAAAAGAAGATGGAAAATCAGAGTAAATTATTTAACAGAGGGATGAATGAACAGAAGAGAAGGCTCTTTAAAAGGTACACGGTACACCTTTGACATTAGACCACGGACAGATGGATTTGACCTGAAATACTTGTGCTTTCTGAATTAGGAATAAGAGAGTAAGGGAGTGCATTTGAGTTAAGAAAAGAATAACTTGGAATTCAGTAGTTTCCCACAAACACAACACAAGTTAAAAGCTGTTTGAGAATCCGTTTACGGCACATCGCTTTGGCTCTGTGGGTGTTACGAGCCAACCAGCCAACAGCTTATAGAACTGTGGGAGCTGCTCGAAAATAGAAGAAAACAGGTTCCTGGCACAACTTCGCCGACTTCCAAGGTGCTTAAAGAAAAGCCAAAAATGTTAAAACTCTGAAAAACTCATATAGAAGCATTCAAAATGTTTTTGCAACTATCCTAACACCTCTGTGTTTTTAGAAGGTGGTTAAAGTAATAAGACGGAGGCTATGTGGACCAGTCTGCCACTAATGGACATCACTGGAGTCTCCTCCACTATTTCATTTTTTTATAGTGCAAATCAACAGCTGTTTCAATTAACTTTATATTGCAAAGTAAAGACCTTAAAATGTTAACCCCCCCAGAATTGAGACAATCCACTAGAAATAGCACTCGGTGACAGTGGAAAGGAAGAAATTCCTTTGCAAGGAAGAGATCTCTGGCAGAACCAGACTTGAATAAGGGCAGCTGTCCAAAGCAACCAGGTAGGGCTATAAGAGGGAGAAAGAAGGAGAGCATTTTGATGCAAAGATGGACAATGGGACAAGCAGCTCTGTTGGGGTAGTGTGTGGCAGCATGTTACTGGGATGTGGAATATTCAGTTTCATTAGTAGGAATGTACTTTTTTGTACTTGGGCTAAAACTTGTTAGCATGTTAGTAACAAAGACATAAACAGGACTAGAGGCAGGACAGAACCCAGAGCACCTTAAACTGCCTCAGTGCACCAGTTTGTGACTAATTAACACT
>VUQG01001652.1:0-10584 GCA_015106755.1 Etia nguti | reverse complement strand
GTGTGTGTGTGTGTGTGTGTGTGTGTGTGTGTGTGTGTGTGTGTGTGTGTGTGTGTGTGTGTGTGTGTGCTTACCAGCTAGCGCAGCTCCCCCAGTGGTGATGAGCACAGCGGTCACCACCCCGACAGATGGCACACCGTTCCTGAGCACGCACACGCCGATGCTGAGGGTGAAGAGCGGCAGGCAGCGCTTGAACACGACATACATGGGCAGGCTGAGGCCGCGCAGAGACCACAGCGTGAGCGTGGACTGCAGCGTGGAGAGGATACACACTGAGGCAAACTCCTGCACAGACAGGAAGAGACAAGCATCCATGGTGACACATTAACCCACATTCACGTCACGGAGGACCTGACCACTTTACTCAAGTATGAGTATCCCAGTCTTGAACGTACTGGAGCAATAACAGAAATCTGCTTCCTGCTGCAGCTGATGCAAACACACAGTCTCAGGCCTGAAACAGACTTGAAGTGTTTCCATGTTTCTGTGACTAAAATGAAACTTGTTTGCACCTACACCTGCTCAGGTATGAAAATGCAATGTTGTCAGCATTCAGATTACTGGATAAGCTTCGAGCTGCACAGTATTTACCACTCCAAAACACTGGGGGCACTGCACTAAAGAACTCCACTTTTATGGTAGTATTGTCAGCAAATCACTACACTTCAGAACTACACTACAAGTACAGCATTTACCCTGAAATGTAGTAAAATAGAAATGCCTCAGATTTACACTGAAGTCCAGACATCTTGGCTAAACCTGCCGCTGAAAGCAGCAGTGAGTGCAGCTGGAGTTAATGTGCTGTGTCTGAACATGTAGTATTTGTACTTTCACTTACTCCTTGTGTTCAATGGATCAGGCCTCGGGTCTCAGCGGACTCTGATCCACAGCCTCTGTTTAACGTACAGTGACTGTCATCATTTTTCCCTGTCGAGGAGGCCAACCGTACAAATGCAAGCAGAGGTGAAACAACCGCAGTCGTGTCTCTGTGTGTTGTTCTGATGACTGGTTTATACCCTGTTTCTCTGAGTGAGAGATGGGAGGCCTGTTGTATGTGAAAATTCATATTAATTATGAATGATGAGCTTTGTTGTCATTGTAAGCAGAGCAAACGGTGAGATTTGGAGGGCTGTTCCAACACAGTGTTTAAACTCAAAGATGCAGCTGAAGTGAAGAAGAACATTAATCATAAGATAAAGATATATAGGCTATAAACATCCAGTATGACGAGGTCAGTTCTCAGTTGTGGACGTTTTTAATAAATAAAAAGAATCTTGTGAACAAAAAAGTCGTTGATTTCTGAAAAGCTCCTATTCCTAAAAGCTTTGGCAAACACAAGCTTTGAGCGCTGTCATTTATTTATTCTATTCTAATTCCATTTTTTTCATGATGAAGCAGTAAAAACTGAGTCCATCCCCAGGGACTGCTGAATTAAACCTTATACAGTTTAAAGGAAAACACGGTGGCTGTGTCCATCTTTGTTATACAGTGTGTGTGTAAATAACAGCTGATTGAGTCCATGCAGAATATACAGTCTGTCATTAAATGGACTGATTCTTATATAGCGCTTTTCTACTCTCCCGGAGTACTCAAAGCGCTGTATACAACATGCCTCACTCAGCCATTCACACTCACTCATACAAGCACTTCTAAAGTCAAGTGCAACTAATAAACATTCACACACATTCACACTCCGATGAACGCATCGGAGGGCAATTTGGGGTTAGTATCTTGCCCAAGGATATTTGGCATGCAGACTGGGGGAGCCAGGAATCGAACCACCAACCTTCCAATCAGTAGCTGATCTGCTCTACCACCTGAGCCACAGCCACCTCATTACAGTTATTGCAGTGGGGACATAAATGAAAAAGTACCATATTCAGGTTTACTCTCTTTCTCCAGATTATGATTCCGTTTCATTTACTGTAGTCTCTTTGATGCATCTCGTCAATCAGCCAGTAATTAAAGCAAAATATTCAACTCTAAAACAAATTTCATTCAGTCATTAGTTTTATTGGTGCGGGGGTGAGCCGATGATTAAGCAGTTTCCTCTATCTTAAACCGTAACTTTCACAAACTGCAGTTTAAATGAGTGACCGTGGATTTAGAGAAAAATCCTTTAAAATACTCCAGAAAACTGATTTCAGTATTTTTCAGTATAAATACTTGAATTGTGTGTATTTATGATATACTGAATACATTCTGAAAAGTGAAGTTTTAATCTAAATAACAGAAATATTAAATTATTGCGAGCCTCTGAATGAATAAAGTGAATAAAGACACTTTGTGGAGACTTCCTGTCACAGTGGTTACCTTGGCGAGCTGCAGGCTGAACGGGGGGATCTCGACCTTCCCCAGCCGCCTGAGGGTCTCCAGGGTGAGCATCGCGGTGCTGCTGGTCAGAAACTGGATAAGCGTGAGGAAGCCGAAGTGATAATTACTGATGAGGAACTTCAGCAGGATGTTCAGGGAGCCCGAGAACACGCCGTGCGCCACGGCCACGGAAATTCCCAAGAGTCGGCTCTTGAACACATCCATGACGGGGGCCAGAGAGGAGTCGGTGCCGGGGAGCCCTGTCACGGCGCGGCGTGGACAGGTTGGCTACTGCCGGGGGCGGGAGAGGAGGGAATTGAGGCCGCACAGAGCCCGCTGTCACCCGCGCGGGTCCGCGTTCAGGAGCGTTCAGGCGGAGAAACGAAGCAGGAGCTCGCGGTCGGAGTCGGTGCTGCACGTGACACAAACTTTAGTTTCCACTGAATCATCATCACCCGTGGACATTGTCCTCTGCTTCCTGCTCGGGAAATAAAATCACACGAAAAAGTCCCCCAGAAGTGTGAGCGCGGCGCAAAGAGCGCAGCAGCAGCCTCTCCTCGGAGCGCGCACTCAGTAATGACATTTTGCCGCAGAGCCTCTTGGCTCAGAACCGTGGAGGGTGTGGGGCAGGGGGCGGTGTTTACCCGCTCCATCAATGAAGTCACGGAGGATACACGGCCGCGCGTGTCTGTGTGGAAATGTCTTTATCTTTGTTTTCAGAGGCAGTTTAAATATTCATGACTTTGATTCTGCACCTCCTCCTCTTCATTAGAGAGAATAACCCTCACGAGATGAGGATATTAAATACTCTGTAATATTAATTCCACCTATGATAAACATTTCTGTGTGCAGGGATCGGACCAGTGAGAGCGCATTCATCAGATTTTTGAGTCAACAACAATTTACTTGATTTTTTTTTTTTTTCCATCCAGTATTATCATATTTGTGGCTTCTGATTATTTCCTGAGACACGCATGTCTCTGTGTCTTTGGTAACACTTTATAATTTGGCTCGAGACTAAGTGCTTCATTTCTGAGTAATTAACCAGGATTTATTTGAAATGACAATGTAATTATGTTTATGTACAAATACTTTAAAGTTATACTGTAAGTAATTTGAAGTAAAATATAAGTAAAAAAGGACAGTTAAATAATAGAAAAATCCATGATTCATATTAACATAATAAATATCAAATAATAAAGTAAACAAAAATAAAGATGTAAATTGTAAGGTTATAGGCATATATATATAATTTCTTTGTTTCCTATACAAATCTAACTCGTTACCTACTTATTCTATTCAGTTCAGTTTTATTTATACAGCTCCAAATCACACCAAAAGTTTGCCTCACGGTGCTTTATTTTGTAAATTAAAGACCTAAACAACACAAAGAAAACAGTGAAAAGCCCAACAATTAGATGAGCAAGCGCTTTGTTGACAGTAGGAAGATAAAAACTTCCTTTTAAGAGGACGAAGCCTCCAGCAGAACCAGGCTCAGGGAGGGGTAGCCATCTGCCGTCACTGTTACTCTAGCGTCTATTTGTACTTAAGTATAATTACATTGTCATTTCAAAATAAAATAATTGAAATTCGTTAAATTACAGAGGAATTACGATTTTAGTCACGGGCCAATTATTATAATTTGATGGGAAAGGTGGAAAAAGATCTTATTATTGAGCTACAGATTCCAGATACTCTACAGTTGTAGAGCTACAGCTGACATGAGCATCCACCCACTTTGTTCCTTTGCTCAGAGTCATGAAGGGGCCGTTGCCTGTCTGAGAGGTAGGATTCCGCGTGGGCAGGTCTCCAGTCTGAAGCAGGGAGGCTTTACATACATGCAGAAAACATTACCAGGTAGATTGATAAAGACTAGACCTGTACACTCTGTATCTGGCATATCTGAGCAGTCATTTCTTCCACCTTAAAACATGAACTGTTCTAACTGATTCAGAGAGCCAAAAGTTTATTTGGAGGTGTATTAATCTCCTCAACTCCGTCTGCTGCGGATGACAACCGCCGCCACTGCAGACGAGTCCGTCTGCAAAGACTCAGCAGGAGTACAGATGACTGCAACCGTGTTTACCTCTTCTACAGTTCAGTCTAAATCAGATTTATTGCTGTGACAGATCATAGATTTATACGCTGCTGAAGCTGAAAACCGCACAGCGTGCATAGGATGAAATAATCAACAGATTTTACAGATATTAACAGGAAGCAGCTCAGCATGTTCAGTGCAGGGCCTCAGAGTCTGAGTGTGGGCTGGAAGTATTATCTTTTCAAATATATTAATTAATCTGTAAAATATGAGAAATGAAAAAAGATGCTACAAAAATCTGAAGGTGCCGCTGAAATAAAACAGAGAAAATCCTCACACTAAAGACGTTGAAATCAGAGAAGGTTTACTCGATTAAAGACCTCAGAGATGAGCTGTTCATTTATTTGCACTAAACGAGTTTAATTTACTGCATGTTTTATGGAAACAGCCCGGATCTGTGGAGCAGGTTTCAGGTTCGCTGTGCTGCAGGTGTGTAGGAAATGAAATGACACATTCTTGGTTCACCTCGGCAGACCCTGCCACACTGCATTGGACATCTGATCAATCGTGGGACAACAGCAGGCCAGAATGTGAAGACACACCTGCATTCATACTCGTGTAACGTATCCTCAGCCCTTCTTTGGAGAAAGGCACCTCTGACCTCACATCTGTGGCATCTGCAGGACGTTGAACAAGTGGAGGATTTTTGGAGGATCCGTCACCTGAATAAATGCAGCAGCTGTTGGAAGTGCATGCGCGATGTTTGCAGGTGTGCGACGTGCAGTAAAATATTCCATCTACATAACTGATATCAACATTAAATTGGTGGATGATTTCTCATTCACAGAGCATTAATCAGCCTTGTGTTTGTCCTCTTGCATTTGAGCCCCTCATGAATGGATGTGAGTGTGAGAGGATTCAGATCATCAAATTTAACCCTTGCCCAGCATGCACAGACGATGAAACCTGGACATCGCAGCATGTGTTACGGTATAAAACAGGGCGGGGACTCTGTGACATCCCTGCTATCAGCCTTGAACTGAGAAAGTGCTGCTGCGGCGGGGATTTCCATCCCTGTGTGTTCTGGGTCCCAGCTCATCCCGAAGATCCTGGATGAGGCTGAACTCGTGTTCTTCCACATCAGACTCAGAGAATCATTTCTTAATGTAAAGTTTTATCTGCTGCAGCATTAAGATTTCCTTTCGACAGAGCTAAAAAAAAAACCCAACAACAACAAAAAAAAAACCCTTTATGTATATTTGGACGTCTGCCATGATCCTGGAGAAACAGACATCTTTATTTTTCATTCCGTTAAGCCTCCCCCACCTCCTCCTCATCGAAAAAATGAGACTATACCATCAGTCGTAACAGGCGTGGAAATGACTTGGACAATATTTTAATTGAAATATTTCATCAGAAAATCAGTTTTCAGGCCACAGGGGAGGGAGATCCGCCCTTATCGAGCTCAGGCCATTAGCTTCCAATTAACACGCGGAGAAAGGAGAAGACGGAGGCGCTTTCAAACGTGGGGAGATTAAAACGGGCCGAGGATTTAGACCGGAACTCGCTGAGAGAGGGAGGAGGGGAAACTGCAAATACATGCATGCATTGTTCTAGAAACTATAGGTAATATAGATTAGGCCGAGTAATTTAACTTCAAACACAGAACTGAACTGGCGTGTATCCATTTTTAATATGGATTTCCAAATGAATGTGTAGCACACAATCACGGTGGAGGAATGAGAAACCACGTCGCCTGAAGCCAGCGACAGCTTCCCCTGTCTGTGGGCTCGTACACACTCGAAATGTCTCATTTCACTTTGAATTTAAACTAAGCAAGTTTTTTTCCACACTGATGGAAAATATCAATATTAAAAATATTACAATTTATATATATAATCAACATTTTATGTCAGTGAAACCTGCAAAAATTGAAAGGATATTTGAGATTTATCCAGAAGACACTGAAGAGAGTCTCACAGTATGTAAAATGACGATGTAAAATAATTCATCTTCCTGGACATGAATTCGTCTTCGTGAAAAAAACATGAATCAGTATCAGTGTGATCATCCCCACGTTTTTCTAAAGTGAGTGATAAACTTCAACTTTTCATTTCCCCGTATGAAAATGTTCCAGTGATACAGATGTGCGTGTTTCACAAAAAAATGATCCACACTATTAAAATTTGCTTTATTCAAGGCACATCGTCAAACACACCGGCTGATAAATATTATCACGGCGTCTTCACTGACTGTGAAATAAACTCACCGTAAACCTTTCAGTCACGTGTGAAACACGAAGGACATTTGCAGTTTTAACTCAAATAAACTGATTAGAGAGCAAAAAGGTTAAAGTTCAGCTCAGACACGAAAATATCCCTGATTGAGAAACGAATGATAAATTAAGCTCCAGCAATTAATATTCAAAAATAAAAACACTAAACACCCTGATGATGGGCAGACTTGTTTCAGGTCAGTGTGAGGTCTTAGCTTCACTCCTAAACTCCTGAGTTGAAGTTCCCAGGTCTGAGAGCAAACAATATAGCTGTGTGTGTGTGTGAGAGCATTTATCTACCACACATCCATGGTCAGTTTAGAATAACCCAACACGCTTGTCTCTGGACAGTGGGAGGAAGCCAGAGTACAAACACAAAAATGTTTGAACCAGAAACCTTCCCGCTGTGAGGCGACAGCCCTAACCACTGTGGCTAGGCAGCGTTGGATACGGGGGTGCCACTGTTGGATAATGTGAAATGCCCAGACTCGCAAAACCAAGAACAAAAGTCATCACAGTAAAATATCTGCTGTTCAAACACTCGGAGAGCCAACACATGCTTTATTCTGACAGAGTCGATCACAGTAGTGGGACCAAGTGATGTCCAGCTCATCTGCCCAAACATGGTGGCTGCTGTTTTCCAGTTCCTATGGCAACAAGGGTCCAGTAAACACCTGTAAAACTAATGTTTTCAGAATTTTGGCTCCGATTTGGTACCAAAGTGTCAGAGCAGTGACGTCCTCAGTGGCGTGCGTCTTAACTATTCGTAGTTTGAAGTTTGAGACTCGGATCTTGAACAACGTTGTGGAAGAAGTGAAGAGTCGGGTGTGGGTCGGCGAAGCAGTCGTTATGGTTCAGGACGAGGCGCTGGCTTCATCGGGGAGAGGTACTGGAACACCAGCATAAAGGTGAAATCGTCCTCAGAGGTCTGTGGTCGTTTTAAGGAGCTGCACTGTGCGCTCCCGCCGACAGGCACGCAGGTGTGTACACCTTCACCGTCTCGTCCCAGGAACAGTCCACCACCTGCACACACACAACCACACACATGCTGTTCAAGAGCACCTCACACTCACACCGGGATTTGAACCTGCAGCATCAAATGAACCAAATCAATAGAACAAAAAACATCCTGCAGTCTGCAGACGTATTAAACATATCAGGCTGATGATTTACAGAATACGGTGCAAGAAACATCTGGAATATTTCTATTTAATGACACTCATAAAAAAACAATAAACACTAAACACAAAGCCAAATATTCTGTTTCCAGCCTCTAAAACACTGCTTAAAATCACAGTAAAATCATGTTTTTTGGTGCTCGAACAAAAGATGTTTCCTGAGGCTCTGCAGGTCTGAGTCGGCATTTACTGACAATCCTCGATGGTTCAAGTAAGGAATGACTGACAACGAGAGAAGAAACTGACGCTGTCACTCCGTGATGATGGGAAAACCACATTATATAGAAATTTCTGAATTTTTATATTCATATTAATGAAAACTGAAGTCCCTGAAAGATGGAAAAATGAGGCTCATTTTCACCACACGAGGTCAAACACAGATTTAATCCAGGACTATAAAGCAAGCATCAACATCACTGACAGAAATATGATGTCTGAACCAAAACTTTCACAGTTTATACACTTTTAGAAATCAGAAGATAGAGCTCGTGAAGTTTGATTAGTGGTAAAAACACGTGTATCCAGAGAAAATCGGGACTAAACTGAATGTTCTTTTCTGCAGCAAAAGAAGAAGATGATGTGACTGGGCGGGAAACAGCTGGTTCTCTGTGGTAAAGTTAAATCACGCTCAAGCTTCCAGCTGAAATTACCTGCAGCTCTGAGACAACAGAGGAGTTCGGGTTAAGTGTGGTCTCTGTCTCCTCTCACAAACACATCAAAGTGTTCCACCTGAATTAGCTTCTATTATCGGGTCGGGCACAAAGGCGTTTAAAGAGCGCGCCGACTCCAGGTCTGCACAATAAACTCTCTTTTCTTTCCTGTGTTTGCCTCCAAAGCAAAGAACATCCTCTCAGGTTTGTGAAGGCTAGTTTAAGAGCTGTCCATCGTCATAAATCCATTTATTGCACTTCATCCTCTTGCTTTCATCAGTCTCCACTAATTCACCAGCAGGTTGAGCAAGACTGAGAGTGTATTAATAAAAACATGCTTTTATATTTGCAGTATTTCCTCTTCTTCATCCAGGTTTCATCTCAGCTGCGGTGGTTTTACATCAAACCACAGATACTGAGTATTTCCCAGAAGCCCCTCAGTGTGAATGAAGAGGATAGAATGTCTGTTAAGCAATAACATTTGATTTGGGTTTACTTTCACACCACAGACAAATAATTCAGTCACGACATCAACCGAGAGCTAAATCACAAAAACTCAAAGTCACATTTTTGTGTTTTCGATTTTTCTGGGACTGTCTTCTTATTCATTCATCAGGTTCAAAGAAACTACAGCGCTTTAAAGAAGTTGGAGCCGTCAGGCTCAGATGGAAGTCGAGGTAGTTCTTACTTCAGCCATCCAGATACCAGAATATTCACTCAGACTGACTTGAATCAGAACAGGACAGTTTGTCAGTGTCACTCATGTTAAACTCTTGATGTTTCCTATACTTTCATGTAGCTTTTTCTTGTTCTTGTCTTTCAGACAGCGCCATCAACGAGGCGTCTAATCGCCTTGACATGCAGCCACAGTCTTAAAGAATGACCATCATCCACGAGAGTCCTGATCTCAGCATCGCAGACTCTGAGGTTTTGTTCGTATGTACATGGGTATCAATAACTTTGTTTCAGCCACTTCTTATTCTCGGTGATGGAACCACATTCAAGAAGAAAGCTATAGGAACTCTGACATCAGAGGCCAAAAACTCACACTTCATTCATCTAAGTGCCAACCGCTGCAGACGACCGAGCCATCATCCCCTCCCCCATTCCTCCTGGATGATTTTAAACGACCTGCCTGCCAAAGACTGAAAAAACTGTGAGCAGGTGAACTGATACCTGCTGTATCTGAGTTCTTTCTTACTGCAGTTTGTATGAAGCTAACTAATAAAATTTGTAAATTTTAAAGCCTCCACATTTAAATTTCGGAGCTTAAATCTCATTTTATACCATTTGGTTGTTTAGCTGGTGCATTTTTACAAAATCAGATATTGTTTGTAAGTCAGTGACTTTAACTGCTGTTAACAGGTGATCTGTATTTAGACTTTGGTTTAATTAGGGGTAGGATTCACAGAGTAACACACAATACAGCAATTCAGGGACACCTGATACGTCAAAAGTAGAAGGAAAAAAATTACTCCTAATAAGGACCATGGATGTGTAAGGTTGCCCCTAATCTCTGCCATTCCACCATGTTTCCTCTTCACCACAGTGTCACTGTATACAGAGACCGCACATTCATCTTACAGAACTTACATTCATGCTATATTTATTTAGCACTCTTTGGTAAGTCCACATGTCAGGGGTCAGGCTTTTTTTCTTTTGGAGCATCTGCACGATGTCAGAATCAGAATCAGAATCAGAAGACTTTATTTATCCCCAAGGGGCAATTAACATACAACAGAGCAGCATGACGTTGAAGATAAGGACAGGGCATAAATAGGCAATAAGAGCGAGATAATAAATACAAAGAATATACAGTATATACACAGTTTTAAAATTACAAAGTTTTAAAATTAAAGTGACTGAAAGGTGAATAAATAACTGCAAGTGACTAAAAGTGAATAAAGTGTCAGTAGTGTAAGAAGAGTGTAGTTTATGTTTATGGGTGTGGGAAATGTTCTTATCGGCTGGAGTTGAAAAGCAGAGTGGCTTTGGGGACAAAGGTGGCTCTCCTCCTCTCAGTCCTGCAGGAAATGCAGCGGAGGCGTCGCCCAGAGGGGAGCCATTGAAATGCGGGGTGAAGAATGTGAGAGGGGTCATTGATGATTTTGGCTGCCTGTCTAAGGGCCT
>VUQG01001649.1:0-19339 GCA_015106755.1 Etia nguti | reverse complement strand
GAAAGTGGATTGGTCGTCATGGGCCAGTTGAATGGTCCCCAAGGTCTCCCGATCTGACCCCCTTAGACTTTTATCTTTGGGGTCATCTGAAGGCAATTGTCTATGGTGTGAAGATACGAGATGTGCAGCACCTGAAACTACGGATACTGGATGCCTGTGCTGGCATTTCTCCTGCGGTGTTGCTATCAGTGTGTGAAGAGTGGGAGAAGAGGGTTGCATTGACAATCCAACACAATGGGCAGCACATTGAACACATTTTATAAGTGGTCAGAAACTTGTAAATAACTCATAAAAGGATAAAGTTACATTGAAACCAAGCACACCATTGTTTTTCTTGTGACATTACCAATAAGTTTGATGTGTCACATGGCCCTCTTCCTATTGAAAAAATAAAAGTTGTATCCAAGATGGCTGACTTCTAAATGGCCACCATGGTCACCACCCATCTTGAGGAGTTTGCCCCCTCACATATACTAATGTGCCACAAACAGGACTTTAATATCACCAACCATCCCCATGTTATTACGGTGTATCCATATAAATGGCCCACCCTGTATATGTTAACAACAAACAACACACTTGTAAGACTTCTAAGTTCTAAGGCTTTTTGTCCATTTTTGACCAATAAACCGTAAGCTGACCTTCAAGACCTTGGTGGATGTGAGAAAAACTTTAATACAATGTTACCATGAGCCCACTCTACACACCTACAAAGTTCTATCAGAATTCATTCAAAACTTTTCCAGCTATCGTGTTTATAGAGGGAATAAAAAGCACGGATCCAGCGTGTTACCAAATACATAACCTCCTTGGCAGAGATAACAATCACAATCAATCACGTTTAAATGGGAGCTTTGAAAAAAATGACTCAGGATTCAAACTTCGACGTTTACATTTTTCTCTGCTAAATTTACCCTGTGGTTTAATTAAGTTGTTGATGGATGATGAGAGTCATTCTTAAGCAAGTGCAGAGTTCATGTAGCATTTTTCCTTTTTTTGAGTGAGGGACACACTCATTACATGTTTTAGTCTAGAACAGAAAGCTGTACACTTCTGTGTGTATTATAAGTGCCCCACAGTGATGGTGTCCTGAATCGCTTTGGTCCTGGATGTTCCTTTCACGTCCAAATTATTACTGGAAACATTGATCATACTCTGCTCGCTCTAGTGCTTCATTTATCACAGCCTTCCAACAGCGTGCAGCATGTGTCTTTATTTTAATCGCTCACTAACTTTAAAAATTACTTGATGCATTTGAAGATAGTGGAAGTAGATATTTTTGAGAACTGCATTTCAACAATATGAATGAACACCTGTTCTTCCAGCTTGGAGTGAGGACAGGAATTAACTGTAAACTAAAGTGATGCAATAACAAGAGAACTGATCTCACATAGACAGGGATTTACTCTTTTTTTTCCTGTTGTAAATGATAAACATGTTTAAGATGGACTGTCGAAACAAGACATTCAAAAACCTTGGTGTGGATTTTGAAAAAGTGTGGAGATCATCGTCACTATTATCTGACATCTTATAAACCAGTGTTCACAGACTGGCAGACTCTAGTAAAGGTCTTAGCCAAAATAAGGCTGCAAAGTATTTCGCAACCAATAATTCTTATTGTTTTAAACAGCTGCTGCATGGCCAGTGGGTCCCATGTGTGGTCCAAGTGAAGTTGAATTATATGAGCTGCAGTAAGAGAAATAAACAGACCAAGTTCACAGTGTTCATGCGGATCAGCCCGAGCAGCTTCCGACCAAACAGTCAAGTTAATGCTCACATGATAGGTTTATGGCGTCTCCTCTCTGACACACACACACACAGACAGACACACAGAAGAAACACTGCAGCGCCACAGCCGAGACAGAGAACCCAAGTGGTTAAAGGAAAGTGTTTTTCTAGATATGACAACAGCTGTCAAAACTTTGGCAGGTGGAGAGCCATGAAGACACCTGTTAAAAGAAGCTGAAGAGAAGTGCTCCTGTGTACCACCTGCTTGTTTTAAGCAAAGACTGTGCAATGGAATAAAGAACAAGCTAAGAGAAGAGCTGTCTGAGTGTAGATAAAATGATTGTTTAATTTTTAAACATGGAATTTTGAAACTTTGCTGCAGGCTGACAGCAGCTGCCTCCTCTCTCCAGAACAATGACACCTTCAGCCTGCAGGGGGACACTTAAAGGGAGAAATGCCATTTATTCCACTACATTACTAAATTTATCCTAATTATTTTGCAGATTTAGACTCATAATACAAATTCCAAACTGTCATGCTGCAAGCGAAAACCAGCCTAAATCCCAACGCATGGTGAGTGAAGTATTGTGTGTGTGGGGTGTTGGGTAAATCCCACCTCTAGAGGTTTGTTGGACGAGGGTTTAGTTTATTTATTTGCAGTTATATTCTAACCAGGTTAATCTACATTGTACTGACAGCTTCGAGAGTCATTTGCACACAGTGAAGTTGAGATAATTGTCTGGCTCACTCTGCATTTCTAGATGGCTTTTCCCAGGCTAAGTAGAAGTCTACTAAGAAATGATGCTGTATTGTGACAGATTACGCTCTCTAGCAGTATATAATGTAGTAGCCTGTTTTTTCAAAGGTCAGTAAAACTGCACTTGATTGTTTTAGAGCAGAGATGATGAACTCCCACGCCAATCAAAGAGAGCATCGGGCCTGCGCCACGAGCATGCCTGGACATCTCTGCCTCACCTTCCACGACTCCTATTGGCCGCTGCAACACGCAAATGCAAAATGGATTTTTAAAAGATCATCTTAGTGCAATTCCTCACCACGCGAAGCATTCGCCTACACAACAGATGTGACTGTGTCTCACAGAACAGAAAGCGGCAATTATGACGTGCGACCACAGCCTGGCCCGATATAACAGGGACAGAAGCATCTCATTATTTCTGCTCACAGAGCATTCCGATTATACTAATTATTCGGAGGTCCGAGGAGGAGAATGGAGCCCCTGTACCACTGAAAACTACGATTATTCCTCAAAGCACACAGTTGGTTTGTGAAGAGACTGTTGAGGATTTAAACACTCGGTGAATGAAAATAGCTCTTTTCTCAATAGAGTGCACTGAGCGACATGTCAGCTCGCTGAGTTTTTCTAGGAACAGGAATAAGTTGGACACAGCTGCAGTGTGAGATGTGTGGGTGCAGAGTGTTGTGTAAGCCTCATCGGATCCCTGGCAGCGCTACACACTTTCACTCCACTGTTGGGTGCAATCACACTTACAGGTGGTTTTATTCATCCAAGTCGCTGACAGAAACAAAATTAGAGCTCTGTATTCTTTGTCCTCCAACAGTTAGCATTTAAATGAAAGAGATTACTGTTCATTTACTATAGCATCTGATATTACTGTAAGTCACCTGGTTAGTCTCTGTGATTCTAACATTGCCCATTAACATTTAAAGGTAGAAGTGTTTTTCACTTCACAGCACAGAGCCGAACAGTGCACAGTGGCCTTTTAACGCTTCTCTGAAAACAGCTCCCTGCTGCTGCTGAAAAAGATGTTCTTGTGCCGAGAGAGTGAAACAAGCGCGGTTTGAAGTTGTAGTCAGACAGCCAAACTCTGAGCTGAAGCTCATTATAAAACTCTGCAAAGCAAAGAGGAGCCGCACATTCTCTCTCCAGAGACACCATAAACATCGTGTCTACGTTTCATTATATACACCATCATAAAAAAATACTGATTTAAAGACTGTTTGCTGCTTTAACCCTGAACCCTAAAAAAACATTACCAATCAAAGACTGTTTATCTCAGTATAGTGTGTACAGAAAAAAAAGGGGGCTAGTTTCTCCACCGTAGCCACTTTTTGCTAATAATTTGACCTCTTTTCACTTTGTGACTGCTGAACACTCTGGATTTTTTCATCCTATTTGTAAGCACAAACTCCTTCTGGGCTGCTGAACATAAATGCATGCATACATGATTGCATGTGTTGTCCTTTCATTTAGGAGCCCTCTTGTGGATGTGTATAATTTTATGCATTGTGTGTACCAGTCGCTTTGTATACGGGCATTCCTGCTCACAAACTTCATATTTTAGACCATGTTTACAGTTTGAAACCTTCAGCGTGCCTCTGGACGCCTGACTTGGATAACAAAGGCAGTGCGAGGAGGAATTTTCATTACGCGTCATCTCTCACACATCCAAAGTGACTCTGATTATTTAGTCTTCTCAGCTGTTTAATCCTCTAAGAAGAAATGAGAACATTCAAAGTTCAGCGGACCTGTGAAATGTGGTTGACGGAGCTCTCCATGCGGCGGAGTTGTGAGGCCTGGATGTCCAGCATCTGCAGCACATTGTTGGCCAGTGTGTTGATGAGGTAGGCGACACTGGCCAGAGACTGTGTGGTGTAGCTCTTTGTTTCCTCCAGCGCCCGCTCCTTGTCTGCAGACTGCGGGGAGAGAGGAGACAGATTCAGGACAGGAGTCACAGAGTGCAACCATTTTACTCACAGACAGACAGAAAAAGGAGGCTTGGAAATGAGAAACATCACACGAATGTGGGGCTGATAAAACAGATGAGGCAAAGTAATATGCTATTAAGATTTTTCAGATTGCCACTAGAAATGTTCTATTAAATGCCTTGCTTGCCCAGTTATACTCAGGTGGACCTCGTTAGGCTAAGTCCCTACTTTAGTATGAATTTATGATGTGAATAACTGTAGTCTGATCTGTGAAGCCTAGTCTGCAACGAATCAATGAAATACAAAAAAAAAAAAAATGGTGAAAAATATCAAAACCAGTCGTCACACTAACAGACATGCACATGAATAAGACCCTTATGATTTCTGCTGGAATGTCACAGTCAGCATTTTATCGAGAGAAGCCGGCAGAATGGGTGTGAGTGTGTTTGCATGACTGCACGTGTCAGCGTGCATCAGCAACTACATGTGCGAGTTCACATGTGTACTGTATGTGCACATAATGTAGCAAGGCTGGCATAAAGAGTGTGTGTGCATGCTTGCAAATTACTGTGCATCACTGTGAGGACCAATATGTGATTTATAACTTGGAATCGAGGACATATGTGGGAAGTGAGGTCATTTTGGCTGTTCCTCACTTTTAAAATATGCCCTCTAACTGATCGGGGGATTTATAATTTATGTTATATAAAGGTCAGTGTTGAGCTAAGGGGCAAGGGAATTAAGGTCCCCACGACTACAGAAAGCCCAACATGTGTGTGTATAATTGCTGAAACACAATGTAGGTCAGTGCAAACTCATTCACGCCCGAGGTTGACAAGAAACACACTGACATCCATGTGTGCCTCTGTGCTACACATGCACTCTCTCACACACAAACACACTACACACTTATAGAGACATGAAAAATATTACAATAGACAACAAAAATGCAAACACACACAAAGAGTTTGTGTCATAGGTTTAGATGACCCAGAGCCCTACATTCAGTCGCAGAGTCTAAACCATTAAAACTTCTTCAGTGACATTATTAAAGAAAACACTGAGAAGTGGTGTCACGAACCTCAAAGCAAACCAGCAAGTGGTTCACCAAGTCAGGGACACAATGCTGCATTTGAAGTCACTATTGTTACAGAGTAAAAACAAAAACCGCACGCCAAAGTCATAATAAACTGTGTGTGAGAGCAGAGCAAAAAGAAAAGAGAACAGCAGGTGTTACAGAGGCTCAAGCGGTGACCTCTGCCTTCAGTGAGCTGTGCAGCACTTCCAGCCGTTCTAGCTGACGCCTGCTGTGACGGCTCAGCTCAGTGCTTTAACACTTTGAAGAGCACAGTGAGATTTTATTTTCAGATTTTACATTCCAAATGAGTGGACAGAGAACTCGTAGCAAGTTCTATTTTTTTAACATTTCATTTTTTTGACCACGGTCACCGTGAGGGCTCGCATTCTCTGCCGTCTGCCTTATTAATGCTTCATGTGCTGATTGTAGAAATCTGGCAGTCTATTTGATGTATGAGACATAACATTTCTACATATAGGTTGTGGATATCCCAGTGTAGTGTAATGGTGATCTTTTTGGAGCGTTATCTGCTTAACCTCCTAAGACCCAAACTCTTTCATGGCATGCATTTTTAATTTCTCTTTGCTATTTGGGCTGATTGGGACCTGATGAATGTAAAGACAAAGAATTACCTGAATTTTTTTTTTTTTTTTTTTATACCTGATTTTTGTTTCTGAGAAAAATGAGATCCACATATGAGAGCATCCATTTTAAATTTTGATGAACAGTGACAGTGTAATGTCCTCGTAAGTGGATATCAGGCCCTTGTGGAGCAAAATTTAGTATTTTTGTCTAAACAACCCAAAATGTGATGTCCACATATGTGGACGCCAGGTCCTAGGAGGTTAAATTTAGTCAGAATAAGGGACACAAGTTACACAGTGTAATAGTAACTGATTGTCAGCGGTATGTCCAGGCTGCATATGTCTGCACACCAAATTTATTACTGGTCCTCAATTTCATCCATCACTCCATCTATGCATTTTCAATTGCTTATCCAGATCCAGGTCATGGGGGATACAGAGGCATTCCAAGCCGGCCGTCCCCACTCCGATGCCCCCACACCTTGATAGGGGACAATGATATTTTAATTACTCAAATTCCTAAAAATGTAACACAGTGATTTGTTTAAATAGTCACCACCTTTTGTTAACTGTAGCAGTTTTCAAACACACACTGCAGCACTGACCTTTTCTAGCACTTATCTGTGAGCACAAATATTGGTCTCAGTCAGATGTGGTGTTAAACGGTTTTTCACCTGCCAGCTTGGGGCATGTCTGATGGCACCGATGTGGGAACTGTACAGAGTATGTCCAGAAGCGAGAATATGGGAGACAAAAACAATCTCCTACTGTCCACTATGTGGGAGGGGTGGCCTTTTCAGTCATTGAAGGTTAGTAAAAGTTTGTAAACATTTTGGTCAGACTATTTAGAATGGCACAAGAATTATGTGAATGTTTTTCATTGACTTTTTGAAATCCATCCATCCATTCGCTTCCGCTCATCCTTTGTCAGGGTCGCGGGGGGCGCTGGAGCCTATCCCAGCTGTCTTGGGGCGAGAGGCAGGATACACCCTGGACAGGTCACCAGTCTGTCACAGGGCTAACACATAGACAGACAACCATTCACACACATGGGCAATTTAGAATGACCAAATAACCTAACCCCACTAACTGCATGTCTTTGGACTGTGGGAGGAAGCCGAAGTACCCGGAGAGAACCCACACAAACATGGGGGACTAAGGACCTTCCTGCTGTGAGGCAATAGTGCTAACCACCATGCTACCGAGAGTTTAAAAGAGTGAATAAATTCATAAATTCAGCCCCATTTTTTGAGGAGGTCCATGACAGCAATAGTCAGCATCCACAAAAAGATAAATCTTGATGAAGAACGTAACTTTTGAGTCCAGTCCATTTGGATAAATATTCTCATTTTTATCCTTGCTTCACTGTCTGATGTACAATCAGCCCACCTCCTTCCCTATTCTTCCATCCTCTGCTGTCTCAGTCATCTCCCTTTCCTCTCCTCTCCTCCCTCTTTATCGCATCATCCTAATATCTCCTATTTTTTATCTCCCCTCATTCTCATCAGCCATCTGATACCCTGTTAGCAGTGACCTAGTTGGAGGGATGCCTCCTCTGGCCTAAGGCGAAGGCAGAGCATCACACACTTAGCCGCACACGTAATGATGCTGTTGATGTTATCCCCTCCTCCCCTTTTCCAACTAAGTTCATGTACATAAATCATATCAGACCTATGTAGAATCATAAGCACGCTCTAATTCCCCTGACCTCTTTTTTTATTTTATTTTTTTAAAACAAAGACAAACTCTGGTCTATCAGCCACATTCCTGCTGTTAATTATTCTGAGTTATAAGATCAACATTTAAAAACAACCACAAAGTGTGGCAGCAAATGCTGCTCTTAAATGTCAAGACATCTTAAGAAAAACAGGGTGTCGTGCAGCAGATGGTACGGCCTCCACAGAGCCCTCATCTCGACATCACAGAGTCAGTGTGGGATTTTACATGAAGAGATAGAAGACCACACAAACCCACAGAATAACGGTGGCACGAGCTCCAATATCAGCTGAGTAACCAATAATTGTGAGGTAAGTCAGGACACCAGTGATGAGTAGAGCTTGTAAGGTAAAGATGGCAACCACTCATGGGAAAGAAGTAAGGAGAAACACTGAAGAAATCCACTCGCTGGAACGTGCCCGTTTCTTTCTGTTGTGTCATTTAAAAAGTATTATACATGTACCTGTGAGTACTGCTGATGTTCTTACTATCGTTTGCAAAAGAAATAAGAATATATATATTTACTTATTTTAAAAAACCCTGAATCAAGCAGGCTGTTAAACCTGAGTTTAACCAACTACAATCTTTTATTTTCTGTCAGCTTTATTCGTACAAACTGAATTTGACCCATGATGTTTATTTCCAGCTCTAGATTATATTTATGGACTCACTAGAGTACTTTTGCATGATTCACAGTTAAAAAAACAAAACTGCTCTCTCCTTAAGGCCACCCTCCATTAGTCAACATTCTTTCGATTGGCTGTCTCTCACAATCAGAAGGTTTGAAGAGCAGGTAGGAGGGCCTGCTGTGCTCACAGGACTGATTCAATAAACATAAGAAACAGTCAGAAACTGCACATTTGTGGCAGTCTGGACATTTAAAGATTACTTGCACATATACAGTGACTTCATTATTTCATAAAGAAAAATAAGGAGAACCATATCCCACATCAGCATCCCACATTACCACCATTTACTCAAGACAAGTACATAACATAAGCTAACCCAAACCAGACTGATGAATGCGGTTGGCAGGGTAAAACCATCCTTACTTGCTTCTTTGTGAATCCCCAGTGATGTAAAAAAAAACTGAGAGCAGTGATCCAGTCGCCAAATGACTCCTGTGCAAAGATAAATGTGATGTCATACACTTCTTGCCCCTTAATCTCATCCCTTTATGATGTCAGCTCTTAAATAAAAGCGAAAGCCAGATTTTAACAAATTGCTAACACAAATGACTGGGAGCACTGGGAGAGGTACGACCATGGAAGAAAGTGCAATTCTCTTTGGCTTTGAATCAGTTCCCGCACTACAGCGTTCATCTAAAACCAAGCACAGGTTTGTTTGTAGCTTCTGTCAGAGAGAGACAGCCACCAACAGCCAAGAGCCTGCTTTTACCTTACAAGGACAGGTCGCTCTCTGTGTGTACACATATGTAAGTTAACGGCTTGAGAGGTATTTCTACTTTAATTTTTTTTTTTTTAATTACTCGATTACATAAAACATACAGGCAATCTTTTTGCACACTAGAAGAACAATGAGGAACTTTAAAAAAAAACAGACAATTTGTCAGTTAACGTCACCCAAAGTTTCGTTAAGAGAAAAAAACAAAAACATATTTTTTTGCTGTCTCTTTAAATCAGCATCATCAATCCTCTTAACGCTCACTGAAAGCACTCATTTTAAATGTCAATACACAGCATCACTGCAGCTTGGTAACAGCTGCTGGGTCAAGCAGTACTAATCACTCTCAATGAAATTTTACATTGCTTCTAATGTCTGGTAATATAAATGAGGAAGCATAATCACTTTTGCAGATGAACACTAATGATTATTATTGATCCTTAATAACGTAAAGAAAACAAAAACCAAGCAGTAAATAAAATGAATTTGAACTGCACTGGATCCAAATCCACTTGCTCTCACAGTAAGTAAAACATGAATAATAATAAAATGTACAACACACACTTTTTTATCTTGTCTATCAGCCACAAACACACTGTGATCACAATAATTTTCCCACCTCTTGTGCAACACTCTTAATTAATGGCTGGACCATTTTCTCCCAGCTTTATTTCCATTTTAAAGAAATGGACAGCTGTTTAGAACGGACGTGATTTTCTTCTCTGTGGCAGTACAAAATGTTACAGGAGCTTTCTCAAACTCCTGCAGGTTAAATTGGGAATACAAACAACCAGATTTTATTATTGCTGAAGAAAAATGGAAACACAGCTAAGTGCATTTGGTGGAGGGAAAAAAAGAGCCAAAAATCTAAATCTGTAGATCCATCTGTAGAAAAAAAGAAGAAGGAAAAAAAGCAGAATATTTTCCATTTGTTCACTATACTTGCCACAGATTTAGAATTATTTCATGAAGGCAGTCATTTAAAAATGCCCAGGTGTTTTGGCGTGAGCCACTTTCTCCAGCTCATCCTGGGGGATGCCACGCATGCATGTGAGGTGATTAATCCCCCCGTGGTAATCTGAGGTCTGGCCCCCAATCCCAAACCAATCCAATGTACCTGAGAGCCATCCAGTTGGCATCCCGGTCAGTAAGTTTGGGCAGTATGACGGTATGGCACTAATGTTACTTAAAAATCCCAGCTCTATCTGTCTGCCCGAGGCCGAAGCCTACTAGGATTTATTAACTGACATTTTGAACATCATCTTAACAAACCAGGATTTCTGGTGCCAACTAATTGTTTAGTCAACTAACATCCTCATGAACAATGACTTATTTCACTAGTTGAGCAGTTTGATTAGGTAACATAAAAACCATCATACTGTAAACCCAGCTGAAATCTCAGGCCAGTGTTAACGTACCAGAAGCAGACATCACTCTGTTGGACACGTGCTCCAAAAAAATAGCTAAACTAAATTGATTATGAACAGATTATTGGGAATCAAAGAGTAACACCGTCTCTACATCAGCTGGCATCCAGTCCCACCTGGTCTCCACAGAGGGTAGTCATGTGACCATGCACCACTGCCTAAATGGAGACCGACTGTTGTACCATCCTTCTGAAGTGCCACTCCACAAGCAAATGCTGCAACAGCGCATTAATTATACAGTGCTAGCTGAATATCACATAATTATTAGAAAAAGAGAGAAAAAACCCCAACTTTTGTTCTATGAGCCTGCAAGTATGATCACCTCAGGTTTGCCAAGCTTCTGATCACAAACCCATCTTTCCAAATGTTCAGCGTGTTTCGCCCCCGCAGGAGCTGTTCCTGGCATCAGTAATGAAAGTGGAGGCTGATACACCAATTGCCATGGTTTTCAACCCAAAACACACACACACACACACACACACACACGCACAGTCATGACCAGAGTATAATGTCCAGCTTCCTGCTGCGCTACCATGTGTTTTCAATGAGCAGCAGGAGGTCGAGTTACATTACAACTACCTCTGCTGACAGCTAACCGGTACCAGCTGTGGAGAACCCTGAAGGAACAAAACAGGACAGGACTGTAGTTGGGGAAAGGGGGCGAAACGTGTCTGCACATGCTCAGTTCAGGCTCGTTCGGGGTCTGTGCTGAAGGCGCTAAACAACCACATATTTTGCAATTTATTAAAAAAAGAAAAGAAAAGAAAAGTAGTAACGGCCCGCTTTAGTGCTTTTTTTCTCACCATCTTTAATCATTTTTTAATATCTTTTCCTTTGTGTCACAGTAAATATTCCAACAGACTTTCTGTAAAAAAGAAAGCAGCTATTTAAGGCTCTAACTTTCTAGAGTGCAGCTTCAATTTATCTCAGTTTACAAACCTACAGCACTAAGGAGGAGGATGTGTGGGTGGTGTTATATTGAAAACCGGGTCTCCAGCATCTTTGGAAGAGGCAGGAACACTGCATCTCTTTTTTTTCCCTGGATGGCTATTTGAAGCATGAACATCTAAAGTAGGAAAGACCATTTCCCTGATTAAAACCTGACCAGGTTAATGATCACTTATGATCATTATTATTGATCACAAAAAAAGCACACAACACTGGAAATTATTTTTCCCCAATTATTAAAAGGAACCAACAACTTAAAACTCCAGCAAAAATGTGTAATTGAAATACTGTATTATTTAAGGATGCCACATGCATGGCAGCAGAGCATTAAGATCTGCAAGAAAGATCTGCACCACCTGCAAAGTTGTCATCATTTTACGCATTCTAGTGGTCCCACACAGCTGTGGGCAGTCAGAACAAAAGGCTTCAACAGAGCAGAGCATTACAATCCACTTTAATTATCACTCTGAGCAGAGGCAGAACAGGAAAGTCAGCACACAAGCTCAGCTCCTGCTGTTTGTGTCTCCTGACATCAGCCTGATATCTGCAGACAGCTGTTAGAAACTCTGCACATACAGGCGGACTCAATAGTCCCATACACTCCTCCTACTTTGCCTCTTCCAAACATAGTTTCATTAATAAACACAACTAATGACCAGTTTGCAACTGGTTCGCAAAAGAGATATTCTCAGACTACATTTGTCATGTTTTTAGACCACATAACAGATTATAAGGTCTTGAATAATCAGGCTCCAGTTTATGTTGAAGACCTCATAGTATGAGCATTTTGCTATCAGACTGCTGGCTCAATTGTGGTTCCTAGGATATTTGAAAGTAGAATGGGAGGCAGAGCCTTCAGCTTTCCTTTCTGATAAAGCATAAAGTTAGAGCTGGATGAGGTGACCCTGAATCCTGCCTTAGTAACTTTTAAATAGGCCTAGGCTGCTATGGGGGCTTCCCATGATGCACTGAGTGTTTTGTCTTCATTCACCTCTTTTCATGCTCTCCATTTTTATACACCTCTCTGCATTTAGTCATTAATTATTATTAATCTCTGGCTCTCTTCCACAGTGTGTCTTTTGTCCCATCTCCCTCCCTTCACCTCCAGCAGAACCAGGCCCAGAGAGCCTGGTTCTGCTGGAGGTTTCTTCCTGTTAAAAGAGAGTTTTCCCTTCTCACTGTTGCCAAGTGTTTGCTCACAGGGGTTTGTCTGCTTGTCGGGATTGTACAAAATAAAATGGGAAGGAGCCCTTGTCCTCCCTACTTCCAGGAAGCCTTCATTTAATGCTCAAGAAAAGACCACACCCATGTTCAAAGCCAGCCTTCATTTTGATGTCAGCCACAGACGTGCAAAGCTTCATGACTGTATCTTGTACAGTTGCAACATTATGTTAGTGAAAATCTCTGTTCACAGGAAACAAAGAAACACTCAAAGCACCTTGATGCAGGTAAGGAAATCCCAGAAAGTTGATTCTGTTCATCTGAACATCCAGATTTAAAAAGCACTAGACTGATTTAAATCTGAATTTGGACCACAATGGTGCCAGGATGTGGCCACATAGGACCAACAACGAATTGACCCGGGTCAACTCTGAATCAAAATATTTAGCCCATAAAACAGGATCAGCACACTGCACTATTATGTAACAACCCACATCATCTGCTGGCTCTATAAATGTAGGCCATCCTCTGGGTACTGAGTTAGCCATGCTAGGCTCAATCTGAACATGCAGTGTGAGCAGTCTAACGAGCTAAAAAAGACTTTCAGTTTTCCTGAGAAGATGACATGTGACTGCTAAAAATGAGGAAGCTAATGCCAAGCTAGTACTGTGTGAAAACAGGTTGAGAATTTCAGAGATATACAAAGGTCAAAGGTTATAAAGGAAGGAAGAAATAGAGAGGAGAAGGAATAAAAGAGGGGAAAAATAAGATCCCCTTGTCGTATTCATCATGTGTAGATGTGCAGAACCAGATTTCACTGTGTCGGTCTGCGGTGACGCATCATGTAGCACCTGTGTGCTTCTGGCCTTTAAAAAAGAAAGACTGTTGATACACTTTCACTTGTTGACTGACAGTAAGACTCACACAAACACACGAATCTAAATGAAATGTGGTGATGAACAGGTGTGTATACAGAGCCAGCTGAGGAAGAACAGTTGTCCGTAACAGCCTCGTCTGCCCACGTACACTCACACACTCTCCGCTAAGCAAGCACGGGGGTGGGAGAATAGCAGCCCAGTACAGCTACTGGTGTCTAACTCACATTCTCAAGAAACCATCAGTGGATAAGCTGAGTGTTAATTTAACACTAAATTGAAGGGGCTGTATTATGACTGTGACAAATTACTGTGCTACACCAGATCAGCTTTGAGTAAGTCGCAGTATGCCTGATCTCGGATAGAAACAGTGTACAAAGTATGTGATAGAACAGGTCTTGCTTGTGGTGTTGTTGGTACATTTGCCAGCCACAGAGAAGATCCACTCTTGTCCCCTTCCCTTCCATATGCCCACTTGATGGAACGTCATCCGGTTCCATCAATGATGGAAAGAGCAATGATTGAAAATCCCTTTTCCTCCATGTCATATTTGCATAAATTAGCCAGAGTTGTGAGCCTGACATGACCATATTAGGGATCTCTGCTCTCACTGACGTCATACAGAGCCCAGAGGAGAAGAAAGTGTCTGAAACAGAGCATTTAGACCACTCTAAAGTATGTTTTGGTTCACAGGAATAACTTGAACATACATGGATCTCATCATCTGAAACTTTGGCCATTTTATTATGAGCATCAACCACTGTAACGGCATAAAAATAAAAAAAAGCATAATATGTATCAAGGAAAAGCTGCCAGGTCAATCAGCGATGATATTAATCATTAGTTGTCTATAATGGATAATACTAAAGATTAATCTGATAAATGTATTTGTCATACCAGCCGTATTTGCCCCTTTGATGGCAAGTTGAAACAATGTTTTTACTAGAAATTGTAGACTTTAGATCAGGACTGAAACTAACAATTATCTTCAAATTTTCTTAATTCTGCCGGTTATCGTTTGTTTAAAAAAATAAATAAATGAATAAACACCAAACTGTTTACAGATTATTTTTTTTTAAAAACCATCAGACGAATAGCAGTAAAAGTAAATCATAAATCTCAGCAGCGATTTACGGTGCAAGTTATCGGCCACAATCACATACCAGTGAAGTGTCGCGCCAGACTCCCATTAACGCATCTCTGCTCAAGCGACTGCCTGCTTACATAAACATCACAATTTTCAGGAGATATTTTACTATAAAAACGCAACTCGACAATTAATTCGGCACCCATTCAATGAACATGTTCAAACTTAAGTCGGTTAAAGCAAACTTTTAAAACTAACTAAATTCCACCCATCACATTCCCACAGAGTCACGCTCCATCCGAAAACAACACGGTGCTGCGCAAACCACTTATAAAAGTTGATTTTTCACTAGCAAAGATGTGTTTGGGAAAACCGAATTGACCCCGACACCCTTCCTATGCAGGCATCAGCGGGTCAGTGTTTGTATTGAATTCGCTGTGACTTTTCCCTTTTACATAAAAGCCACGGGCAACATAACGGAATCTGGCACGGTCATTCCATCACTCCTATATCCAAACCGCCTACTCCCAACTGACATTACCTCGATATGTCATTTCACCCAACTTAAACACTTGCTGTTTAAATATGAGCATGTACCTGGACATAGTTGCTTTCGCAGTACTCCGCGACTCTTTCCAGGTTGGTAAAACTGTCCAACAACGCTCTTCGTCCCGCAGGAATTTCCTCCTCCAGCAGCATCTGCAGCTCCGCCATCTTTACATGGCTTTTACTACACGGCTGCAGCGCGCGCTGAATGGATGGATCCTAGCGCCTTCAGGGGCCGTGCGGAAATCTCATTACTGTGATGGTATGAAGAAAAGTGGGAGAGTGGGAGTGCTCTGAGGGACTAGCAGGCACAAGTGTAGGGCCCACAGTTTTAAGTTGGGCCACGATATTGTTTCGTTTGACTGTTTAACCCACGTTTCTTGTTAGGGAATGTCAGTTATAAGAACACACACAATAACAACTGCAAAGTCACCTCGGAAACGACTACAAACTGTTATGAAATACATGCAGGAGGTGATGCAAATGATGAAGGAAAGAGAGGCAAAATGAGCTCGGAAATATTACAATTACTTAGAAAACAGCTACAAACAAACAAGGCACACAAAATGACAAATATCATCACACGGATACACAAAAAGATGGCTACAGACACATCCAAAGACATGCAAAGCAACTTCACAATTACAACACACAGCATGAAAATACATAAAATGCTGATGTGTATAAAAAGTGGTACAGGCAAAATGGGTAAAATGACCACAAACAGAAACACTACAAAGACACAAGAACTGCAAAGTGATGCAAAACCTTCACACAGATATTAAAACACAACAGACACGCAAAATGACTTCACAGACAAAACTGCTACAAGGCGCAATGACCATAAGCATAAATAGAGGAATGAAAATAATACATACAACATTTACAAGTGGAGTACGAACACCAGAAAGTATTTTATGCTCTTCTGGCGCTTATTCCCCTGCAGAAGTATAAACCACCTATTACCATATAGCCTTTATTAGTTTATTTGCAAAATCAGTTCAAACACAAAGCTACATTATACAAAAACATAAATGAAATGAGTAAAACAGACTTGGAGTCAAAGACAAGGACAAAGACAGAGAGAGAGAGACAGAAGGTTTTCAGGCCGGAATGTCCAGGTTCTCATCTCCTCTCGGGTATCCCTCCACTTCCATTGTCATCAAAAACTCTGCAAAAGGAAATCCAGACCATCAGCTTACATTTCTACAGAGCGCACACACACTGGCTTGCTGACATGTGAATGTCTACCTGGTGCTGTTAGGGTTTGAGCATGTGTCCCTTTGCTTCTATCTAGTGGTGATGTAAAGAATGACACCAGGAACACAGCAATGCATCAAAAGCATTACTTTTATACTATGTACAGCTACATTTAAAGTAAAAAAAAGAAAAAGAAAAAAGAAGTGAGGTGTCATTAATCCTTCAGGCTACCTGGTGTATTTGGAGTCCAGGAGACTCCATGTGCCTGTGATGTGTGGCCAAAACACCTTGCAGATCCTACAGAAGCCTTTTAGGATTTCTGTTATTGTAGTTTTAGTACCACTTTTTCATTTTATTTCACTGTTTCCACAGGATATGAAGTATCATTAACGTTTCCTCTTTGCTTAAGAAAGTGTCCCCAAAGTTAAGTAACATCCCCCTGTGGGATCTTTGCATTTCATTTTCTATTAAAAAAAAAAAAGTTTTTCAAGCTTAAAAGGAATACATATTTGTTATGAGCAAAAGCTTATTTCTGTACAAGTAATGCAAAAGACCACAGAACTGTACTTAACTACATTTGGTTACTTTTCATCACTGGATGATGGAATGTCCAAGCCACATCAGGTTAGTTTTAGCTAAACTTGCCTTCTGTGTAGTCTATATCCGGTCGTGTGGAGACGACGGCCCAGGCCAAGCCCACCAACAGCGCCACCACCAGGTTCACTACAATCCACGGCCGAAGGATCTGCTGCTCTGAACCCGGAGGCCTGCAGGACACGAGGGGTTAAATAGCAGTTATTAATTTACCTGTCAAGATTAAGTCCTCAGGAGGGTTTTCCAGCCATGGTAAGCAGAAAATGGCAGAAATTTAATAAAGGAACTGCATTAGCCTCTTAAAAGTCTTTGGAAATGACCTCTGACGTGCCTCAAGTCTCAGTGTTGTTAAGATGAAGATGTTCATTTTATGTGGAAATAATACAAATGTTTTCTGGATACTTTGGGTTTTTAAAAGAGTTTTGTCTTTAAATTTTCCATACGATTAAAATCTAAGTATTACTCACTTTAAAGAAATTCAAGTTAGTTTCATCATGGGAAAAAACCAACATGTGACTACAATTGCCCGAATAAGGGTTAACCTTTTGGTAAAAATCAACTTCTACACGTTTAGTGTTCTAGTAGAACCACAAAAATATTAATGAAGTATTGTATAATGTAAAACACCTGTTTTTTAAACCATCCTGCATTAGATATTTCCTTTTAGCCCTTTAAGCTCCTATCAGTGTTTAAATTCAGTTGCCATGTCAAGGTTGAACATTTTGTGGAAAGTATTGTTTTCATCTGGTTTTCTCTTTGCTTTTCCAAGATCACGCTAAAAATGTTGACTAATAAAAATGAAAACAAAAATCTCACCACAGAGTCTCGTTGGCAGTGGGATACAGGTTGATGCGATCACTGGCCATTTGCTGGCTGAGGGACAGGATCAGGGCTATAAAATACACTGAGTACACAAAGAGAGAAGATCTTTGGATACTTACAGACATTTAAAAAAGAAAGTTTTCCGTTTTCTATGAGATCCTGTAAAAAACAGTAAGAAAGTAAGAAATGACCAGGTCCAACATGCCTAGGTTCATGATTCATTAGCTTCAGAGCTACCTTAATCGGCCTTACAATGAGTAATTGTTTTCTGTATGACTTTATCAGTCTCTAACATTGTTGTGAAGGGATTTTGTCCCACTCTTCTTTAAACCTCGCTTTGGTTCGTTGAAGTTTGTAGGCATTTGTTCATGCACAGCTCTATGAAGCCCCACAGCATTTAAGCCAGACTGAGGTTTGGATTTGCTGCTAAGCTGGCGATCATTGTTCTTCTACATGACACAGGGCAAGCCAAATATTACCTGTCAGACAGATGGCTTCACTTTTGACTCTATAATACTTTGATATGCAGAGGCGTTCATGGTTGACTCCATTAGTACAGGGTGTCCAGGTCATGAAGCTACAAAACAAGCCCAGCTCAATATCCTTCCACCACCGTGCTTGACAGTTGGTATGAGGTATTTGTGCTGATATGCTGTGTTTGGTTTTCTCTAAACTGTGCTGTATATTATGGCCAAACATCTCCACTTTGTCTTATTCCAGAGGTCTTGTGGTTTGTTCACATGTAACTTTGCTAACCCAAGCTGTGCTGCCGTGTCCTTTTAGGAGAGAAAGAGGTTTAGCAAACTACTGCATAGTCCTTAACCACATTAAGGCCTTAACATCAAATCATCATCATTCTGCTTTTGTCTTGTCTTACTTACAGAAGGAAGCCAGAGCAACAGGATCCAGGGTGAGGAAGCCTCTCAGGGCCATCGAGGCCTTGGCCAGGTTCACTCTGCAGATGATGCAAAACAGCAAAGCTGTTACTTTTCACCTTCTTATTTATTCAAGTCAACAATTCCTGTCCAGGAATTTATATAATTATGAGACTATTTCTTTCAATTTCTGGTGGAACTACAGGTCTGCAGTACACCTTTCCACCAAGCGGAGATTCTTAATTTCTTTCAAATGATAAGAACGGTGAATTTTTGGGATTGTTAGTTTAACAGTTGAGATGAACAAAATACAAGAACATTGCAATTAATAATAAGAGCTGAAAGATATAATCTAAATATGCATAAGTTGAAAACTTAAAGATTATTCAAAGATAATTAAAATGACATGATAAAGGCCACAAACTGAACCGCACTCCTTTAAGTAGCTTAAAAAATGACATGGGTTCCACCTCCGGTTCTCAATGAGAGTGGAGAGGAAGACCTCTGAGTTATGGAACACACAAACCTGTCGAATGCCGACACAGTGCTGATGGCCAGCAGCAGGTAGAGCAGAGACTGAGCCGGGTAGGCCAGCAGGTGGTACTG
>VUQG01001648.1:6545-17456 GCA_015106755.1 Etia nguti | reverse complement strand
CGACTTATGGCTGGCTATGCGGACCAAGCTCTTGCAATGGTTGTATAAGGATTGAATGGCCCGTAGCAATGAGCAAGACACCCCATACTCCCGGAGCACCTCCCACAGGACACCCCGAAGGACGTGGTCAAATGCCTTCTCCAAGTCCACAAAACACATGTAGACTGGTTGGGCAAACTCCCATGCGCTCTCAAGTATCCTTGAGAGGATAAAGAGCTGATCCAGTGTTCCATGACCAGGGCGAAAACCGCATTGTTCCTCCTGTATCCAAGGTTCGACTAACGGACTGTCCTTTCCAGCACCCTGGCATAGACCTTCCCAGGGAGGCTGAGGAGTGTGGTACCCCTGTAGTTGGAACACACCCTCCGGTCCCCTTTCTTAAAGATGGGAACCACCACCCCGGTCAGCCAGTCTAGGGGTACTGCCCCTGATCTCCAAGCAACATTGTAGAGGTGTGTCAACCAAGACAGCCCTGCAACATCCAGAGCCTTCAGGAACTCAGGGCGGACCTCATCCACCCCAAGGGCTCTGCTACCATGGAGTTGTTTAACTGCCTCAGTGACCTCACCCCCGGAGATTGGCGGTTCATCCCCTTCGTCCCCAGACTCTGCTTCCTCCACAGAAGACATGCCAGTGGCATTAAGGAGGTCCTCAAAGTATTCCTTCCACCGCCCGACAATTTTCTCAGTCGAAATCAGCAGTGCTCCACCTGCACTATACACAGTGGAGGTAGCACATCGCTTTCCCCTCCTGAGTCGCCTTACGGTTTGCCAGAATCTCTTCAAGGCAGTCCGAAAGTCTTTTTCCATGCCCTTAGTCCATGGGGCCCGGCCAGGCACAGCCCGAAAAAGGGACATGGGCCCATCTTCCTGCAGGCCCACCACCCGCAGGAGGCACCGTAGGGGTCTGGTGCATTGTGAGCCGGGCAGAGGTCCTGGCGGACCGATCCCCGGCTACCAAGACTGGCCTTTCCATCCCAAACTAATTATAACCTAATAAATGCTTAATCATTAATTAGGTTATAAATGACCTGTGCTGTTTCTGTCATGACAGTTAGAATCTTTACCCCTATTGAAACACTGTATTAAACACTGTGGGAAAAAAATCTTAGGACTTGTCAGAAACACCCAACAATATTTTCTTCCATTACAGGTGCACTGGGTGAGCCAGCATCGGAAACAACAACCTCCAGAGAGCGAGCCCACGACCGTGGACGCTCCCATGAAAGGAAACACAATCACTCCTCTGCAGACAAACAGCGCTACTACTCCTGTGACCGCTACTGCAGCCGGGGACAGTGCCACTCCAAATCTTCCACCGCCAGCTGTGCCGTCTCTCCAAGTGAGGGGCTGGAAACCAGCAACAAGCAGGTGGGTGGACATGTTCTTTTTGACTAGGCTCATCTTTGGTCTTTCATTTTTTTTATGTCATTCTTGTTAGTTTAGCTAAGGCTTCTTGTTTCTTTGCAAATTCCTCCACTTTCCACCATTTCTCCTCCTACACTTCATTCAAATCAGCTTGGGCTTCCCATAATGACAATTCAGGTACTTGTAGCTTTAGGAGGGGCCAACACATAGGATAATATATTTTTCTGTTTTTGTTCAAATCAGGCTCTTTTATCCCAATTTTTACCTTACTTGAAATAATTTATAAATGCATCTATACTGTTTGGATTGTTTTATACCTATGATTTGGGCCATGACTTCAGTGATAAGTATGGCTTGGGCTGGGCAACTATGGGTTGGGCAACTCACTTTTTGCAATGGACATATGTCACTATCCACTGGGTGACCATAGGTAAGGATAAGGAACTAGATTGACTGGTAAATCGAGAGGTCAGCTCTCTCTTTACCACAACAGACCAATGCAGCTTTTGCATCACTGCAGTCATGGTTCCAATCCCTCTGTCAATATCCTACTCTTTGCTCCCCCCATTCGTGAACAAGACCCCAAGATACTTACCTCATCGACTTAGGGCAGTAACTCATCCCTGATCCAGAGTACACACTCCACCCTTTTCCCGGCTAAGGACCATGGCCCCAGACTTGGAGGTGCTGAATCTGATTCTCACCACTTCACACTCTACTTATCTACTATACAATATAAAGCGCCTTGAGGCGACTGTTGTTGTGATTTGGTGCTATATAAATAAAATTGAATTGAGTTGAACTGAATTGAATTGAATTGAATTGAATTCAGATGGCAATCACTGCATTGTGGGCTGGAGGCCACCACCTGATGAACAGAACAAAGCATTGCAAAACCAGAGTTGAGTTTCTGAGACCACCAAAGTGGAAGCCTTACACTACTTGGTTAGAAGTTCTGTCCATAAAGACTATTAAGAGAGTCAGTGACAAAGAGCAGTCCTGGCAGAGTCCAACACCCACCGGGAATGAGTCTGACTTATTGCCAGCAATGTGGACCAAGCTCCTGTAACAGTTATCCAAGGATTGATTGGCTCATATCAACAGGCCACACACCCCATACTGCCAAAGCCCCCTGGCCACCTGTTCCAAATCACCACCAGGTGTTGATCAGTTGACAGCTCAGATCCTGTCTTCACCTGAGTGTCCAAAACATGCTAGTCCACCGTTAAAACCCTATGTAGCGGTGGCTAGATAAGTGGATACAAGAATACCCACCTCAGCCCGCCGTCTCTCATCAAGGGCAACTTCAGACTGGAACCGAGTCTAGCCCCTCTCCCGGAGAGGTTCCAGAACCTAAGCTGTGCGTTGAGGTGACCCCAAATAAATTAGCTTGTTAAAATTATGTTGGTCTATGTATTGGTCCCTCAAAAGCCACAAGTATCTGATTTGTCAACAAGAGAGGCCCAAGCTGATCTGATTGAGTAGGACACGAAATGGTGGAATTTAGAGCAATTTGAAAAGAAATTAGATGACTTAATCTGAGAAATAAAGGTTTAGATTGAAAAAGTGTCTTAC
This sequence comes from Etia nguti, assembly GCA_015106755.1. NCBI lineage: Eukaryota > Metazoa > Chordata > Actinopteri > Cichliformes > Cichlidae > Etia > Etia nguti. The sequence continues at coordinate 14,514 of VUQG01001648.1, read as the reverse complement.
CACAACTTTCACTGGTAGAAAGGATGAATGAAAGAGTGCAGAACACAGAACTATACAGTGAGAAACAATGAAGTGACAGATAAGTGAGATTAAGAAAAGCAAGAAAAAAACAATGGAAACTGGAAACTGTATAAATGTCTAAATGTTCCCAACACGGCCAAAACTTGATTCTTGTCATTTTTTAAGTAATCTTTCTTGACCTGTGTTTTTTTTTTCAGTTATTTTCAAGTCGATCAAACATCATTTCAGTATTGTTGAAGCCTCTGTTGAGGCATGGAGTCCTGATATGTTTTTACTGCATTGGCAGTGCTTCTGGGACATTTTTTATGCTAAAAGACGAAGCTCTTGCCATTCAGACGATTTTAAGATTTTATTGCAAACTGGATCAAAATCTGGCTCTACTTTTCTGCACTCATAATTCCATCAGTTTTAAGAAGATCCCCAAAACCGTTGGCTGAAATGCAACCCCAAACCATGACAGAGACTCCAACATGTTTTACAGATGCCTGTAGACACTTGCTCTTGCACTTTTCTCCTGACCTCCACCATAAAAAAAAGCAAAAATGAGAGACTGCACTAGACTAGAATAAAAACAGAAAACACTTTCTGCTGGTTTACTGCTGTGTAACTAGAGGCCTGATGCTTCCATAAACAGTCTTTGAATCAATTCAGTGAATATATGTTCCACTGTAAACTTTACATTACCTAAGTCAAGTTGAATTGACTTGATATATTTGAATAAAACTGCTTTGTGTCTGCATATTACCATATATGACAGAGCATCAGCAAATGTGTGATATAGACAAGCAGAAACTAAATGCAGACTCTGCTATGATTGCTCTGCATGTTTTTAGTGCTTTCTCCTCTGTCTGCTTCCAGTATAGCCTCTCATGGCCTTTCACTTTTCTTCCCACTTTTTCTTTTTCATCATGTCTCTCTGTGATTATCTATCCATTTGTGCATCTTTGTTTTTGTCTTCTCTGTCCCTCTTATGTTCTCTGTTGTCTTTTGTGTTATCATGTACATGTATTTTGGTGTCTTTCATTTCTTTTCTTCCCTTGGGTGGCTCTGTACCCATACATATCTTTCCCATTTTCCTTTCTTCTCTGACATATTTTCTTTTTCCTCATCATTTCAAATTGCTTGTCCAATTTTCATCTAGGGCAGTGGTTGGGTTAAAGGCAGCCCAGTGGCACTGAGCTCCAATACTAGCACGCCAAGCCGTGGACGTCGGCAGCTCCCCAAGATCCCCCACACCCCGCGACCCGGGGTGGCTTACAAGACTGCCAATTCCTCCCCTGTGCATTTTGTGTCCAGCCAGACCTCTCTGAGTCCCGGCCGGCTAAGCCGTGGCCTCTCAGAGCACAATGCCCTCCGTCACAGCGGCTCTCACCACTTCCCCTGCCCCGTCACTCGTATCTGCTCAGAGCCCTTCCTGGGCCAGGGCCAGGGCAAGACCCTGGGTAGCCTCTATGGCAGCCTCCGGGACCAGCTGGAAGTCTTCCAGGATACGGCGGCGCTGTCTCCCAGCCCCTGTGCTGGACACTCCTCTTGGAACGCACTGCCTCGCGTGATGGGAAACTTGTCTCCTGCTCTACAACAGAACCTTGGTATGCCCAATGGGTACCACATCAGCTTTGGGGGTAGCACCAGCCCAGGCTCTGGCGTCAGGGCACCCAGGTGTTACCAGGAGGCAGTGAAGGATGAATGGTGCTAGCATGGCTTTAAACAAACCTTTTTAATGCATTTTTGAGGAATTGTGATGAGTTTTATCATCTTCTTTGAAGGCTTTAGTTTACATCATCACTGTGTGTGTTTAATGCTTTATTGTAATCCTAACTTGGAGATCTTAAGTTATGGAGAACATCTGGAGAGAATGCTTTAAGGGGGTATTTGAATGTGAATAGAAAAGCATCCGCTTTATCAAAAAACCTGTAGCAGAAAAGCTGACATTTGGTCCATATCAGATGTCTTACAGTGTCTGTTCTTGATTTGCTATTGACACCACCATACTGATCCTCAAACAACTTTCCATCAAGAAAATAATATACATTGAGATAATAACTCAGTGTACATGTAAATGGTAAATGAACTGGTTCTTCTCATATAGCGCTTTTCTACTCTACCCGAGCATTTAAAGCAGTTTATACAACTTACCTCATTCACCCATTCAAACAAGTACTTTTTCCCTATGCTTTTTGTATGTAAGTGCTTTCTATCTAACATTCCCTCCAATAGATCCATGGGAGAGCAACTTAGTGCTAGTATCTTGCCCAAAGATATTTGGCATTCAAATCAAATCAAATCAAATCACTTTTATTGTCACATCACATGTGCAGGTACACTGGTACAGCACATGCGAGTGAAATTCTTGTGTGCAAGTTTCACAAGCAACAGAGGTGTGCAAAATACAAGGAACAGGAACAAAGCAAAATATAAGAATGGGAATCTGAGAATTATATGAATAGATATATGTACAATATAAGAGTGTATGTGCATTGCTGAATGTGTATACTAAATATGTATATCTGTGTGTGTGTGTGTGTGTGTATATATATATATATATATTATTATTCAGAGTGGAACAGCCAGGGATCAAAACACAAACCTTCGGCTTTACAGATGACCTGCTCTGCCTCTTGAGCTACAGCAATACTAATTTATTCTGCTGCTTCACTTCTTGTTGTTTGTGATTGCTGTGCTGTTTATCCTAGACAAGATTCAGTTCATTTTTGTTGTTGTTGTTGTTGTTGTTTTTGTAATGCTCCACTATATTTACCATCTAGTCTGTAGTTGTGCCTGCTTCCAACCAGGTAGGGCTCAATGAGTTTAACAGAATAACTGCCTAATGCTTGTTAGCCATGAGACCCAATCCTCAAATGTTGTGTATACACAAAAAATGGACAGGCTTGCTTAGAAACTCTACACACATTATTCACATTATTATTAAATGTGAATAATAGTAATAGTTATCATTTATTGTTGTTATTTTGTACAGTTTTAAAAAAATATCAGCCAAATCACATGTTTAGAATTTAAATTAATAACAACAAGCATTTCAGTTAAATTAAAGAACACAAACCATGAACTGAAAGGCACAAGCAAATGCACATTTGCAGATGCACTCTCACAGCCACATGCCAAGATTGCCATGCAATTAACATAGAAGCTCCTCTCGATGAGTGAAGATAAGGGGGGCACAAAAATGTTTGTAACAACAAACCTAATCAGAAACGTAAATCATCTCCACCAATCTAAACTTAGACATTTTAAAGAAGCTAACAAAGGCAAAGTGGCTAGGGTTAAAGATATCCAGTGTTTAGAGCCAGCCATAAGTAAGCTGCTATGAGCAAAAGATCAAAGGAGTTGCAAGGACAATTATACACATAGACAAGAGAAAAAGAATGGTGTTTGTATATATAAAAACATACTGGAAAAGTCTTTTTCACCTGCTTTTGTGTGGTAAGGTTAAATATATCACATAAAGGTGAGTGTACAGCAACTCAATTTCAGTTAATTTTTATTTTTTTAAAAAGTATTCTTGCCAATAGCAGAGCACTGTATTTTCAGTTGTTTCAGTGAGAAAATATTCATGCAATTCAGGAGTTTAGAAATGTATTTTGTTCTGAAAACAATATTTTGCGAAGTGGCTACAGTTAGCTTGTATATGCTGTCAATTGCAGTTCTTAGAAAGTAAATTAGAATCAGTCAAATTGAGTATCAACACTTCACACTTGGAAAAAATATTGGAAATTGGAATTGGCCAAGAAAATTGCAATCAATATATCTCTTTATTTAGTCAAACAATTAACCAAAAAAGTATTTCTGTGAAGTAGGGTCTATATCTTGGGTCTGATCAAAGAATAAAATCTGTTATTTTCACAGATGAGGTAATGTTTTACAATTATAATTTTCGCTAACGATTCTTTAGTTATTTAATTCTAATTCTGTTCTTCCAACTCTGCATTATAACAAGATATTTTATAGTCTGTCATATGCATTGTAAATAATTTGTCATGTTACAATATTCTCCTGAGACCCAACCTATTTATTAATGTCCTTTGAAATGGACATTTTTTTTTGGTTTATAGCTTTTAACTTATTTGACCTACCCTACTAAGTCCTGATGTTCTCAATAGAGGACATCCTGGCCTTTCCAATTTAGCTCCAAAGAGGCAAGGAATCACAAAAAAGTTAAACTGAAAGAGGTTCTCAGGAGGATATGACCATTACTTGCTGTCAGTTGTTGCATTTCAGAGTCAGTATGGTGGTTTCAACACTGTAAGTTATGGGATCAGGACAAAAAACAAGTCAGTAGTTCAATAAAATGGTATTTGAAAACCTCAGACATGACACTGTACAGATAGCTGTGCTGTCTTTAGCTTTGGACTTTACCATTCCATGATGATGCCTAATCCTTTTCAACATTCCCTCAGTGTCAGTGGAAACGATGGAATTCAGACAGTGATAAGGGTTTTGTCTAATTCATTCCCCCTGCAGAATTTAGGAATGAAGTAGCGCATGACAGTGGAAATGTTTTTGTTTGTTTGGTTAATTGTTGATGGGATTTTTTTACTGAAAAATTTCCTTATAGATGTTCTCTCTCCATTGTGCACATTTTATACAATATGAGGAAAAACAAATATGTGTTTTATGTGAACTGCTTACAGTTTGCCATTGTTTCAGGTCTAATGTTTCTTACAGACTTCTTTGCGATGTTTTAAGACTAAGTGCCTCTCCTTTTAGATATACCGTAGAAAAAGATGCAATGTCACTGTTTTCTGATGCAGCCACATGCAAATAGATGTTTGATTCGTTATATATGTAGCTCTGCAGGAAAATGTGTTGCATAGAAAGCCTTATCTGCAAGCAGAGTCAATATCTACACTTAAAAGACAGGAATGAAAAATGAAGTTCTGATTTTTTTGTGTGTGGTTGTATGTGGTTGTTTTTGATACCATGTAGTCATGTGGGTGGGAATTTAAGGATCAGCATTGTGGAAACGCCATGCTGGGATTTAATTATGAAAACTATAAGTATATCATTCAATTTAAGTCAGAAACTCAATGTGCATGCTAAGATGTTAGAACTGGTTAACTACCTGATATAACCTCATTTTATATTTTTGGTAACAATGTCACAGTGAGAGCTTAGCAAGTATCTTATTCAGGTTGTAGAGTGTGAGTTGGGTCAGCTGCAGTGGATGTGTGTAGGTGGTTGTGGCTGTTTACTACCCAAAGTAGCAAGGATTGCTACTTTTTTTATCCATTTTTTTGTCCATTTTAATGGACACAAGCTATGTCTGTGAGTGTGCATGTGTGTGTCTGAGTGTGTGCGTATCACTTGTTGTTCAGATACTTGACATTTCTGGGTCATTTTTTTCATCCTTTCATATGCATCAAAAAATTATGTTGTAACGTCATGCCTAGTAACTACTGTATAATGCAGTTTTACAGCAGTGATCCAATTTCTTCAGAATAATCATTAGAAAAAAAGGTTTTATTCCAGCCCCTATTTTCACACAGTAAAGAAAATAAAAGAGGCAGAGTGAATTACTTTTCCTTTGCTCCTTTTCACCAAGTTTCATGTCTGTGCCTTGAGCACTTTAGCACCAACTGTGGGTTTGAATTTGGAGAAACATATCAGTATATAGCTTTTCTGGTCTGAAGGAGAAACACCACTTTTAACCCTTAATTATGTGTCCAATGTTTTTCATACTAAGCCCCACAAATGCTATATGGACATTTTGGCCAGTCAGAAGTAACACTGGCTGGCAAACAGTGAGACTTTTCATATGATCACCAAAACAATTTAATTAATAATTAATTGTGAATTATTCTGACCCCACACAGCGTTCTGATAGCTGTTTATAATTTTTATTTATGCTACGCACAGAAGCACTCAGCTTTGGCACTAGCGTCCCAGCACGGTCAGCTTTTCACCTGACCTCACACACACACGTCTCTCCTTCTGGTCTCTGACATCACTATAAAGAAGAGAAGACCTCCTTAGATGAATAACCTTCACCTGTCCCTTTGACCTCCCTCTCATTGCCCCTTGAGCTTACTGCACCACGCCTCCCCTGCAGCTGAGCCAGGGACCACACCTCCGCCACATTAATACTCAACAGTGTATGATTACGGTGTACACCATTTTGGACCGACAAAGATTCTGCAAAAGCTTGTTTGCTTTCTAGTTAAGTGCAAAAGTTGCATTAAAATGATGAGCATTTCCACAGTCAAACAGTTGAATTGTTTGCTTTTCCCAGCAAATTACCTCTCCTCCAGGTAATTTATAGGAAAAATCTACTTTTCAAAAGAAAATCCACATGGATGGTTTAAGGAAAACCAACATTATATCAAGGATATAGTGTAATTTGTAAAAGGGCCTTGATCTTTGGAGCTCTGAAGTAAGTGTGTGTCTCTTTGTGTATTTTGTTCTCTTTTTGCCTTTGCTTTTAGTTTTTTAGGGAGTGGTTGTCTACATTGTTAGATATAAAATGTATATATATTCGTCTTGTCACATTTCAAGTCCACAAAGTATTTAAATTTTGCAAATACCCCTTTCTTCTGCATACAGCAGACAAGGATAAACAGCCAAACTTAGCTGACCTGCTCTGCATAGCCAAGAAAAATATACTGGCTTTCACTCAATATTTTAACATAGATGCAACAATAATTAAACCTCTTAAACTGCAAATATCAGGCACACTCACGGGTGAGCAAATTCATTTTGAAACCATTAAAACGTATGACTTCTCTTAAGACATCACTCAAGACATACAATAAATCTATTGTACGCAGCTGACCAAATATGGATAATATTTTTGTCTAGCCCAAAACCCAAATATACACAGCATACAACATAGTCAAGTACCCTTTTGCAGCAAATGCAGGACTGTGAAATTACTGCTTAATGATAATGTTAAACTGCTTGGTGGCAGCTCATAATAAGCCAAAGTGTTACCTTCATCTGGGTGCAGGTTATACTCCAAATGTGACTAAGGGTGCAGAAGTTTAGGTGATAAATTTCCTCACTAGGGGCACTAATGTCCAAATTGTTTACATTTATTATGCCTTTTTTCTGTTGTGATGCTCCATAACCATGTTTTTAATTGCAAGTTAGAGAATCATACAATTCCAGTAATTTTCAGGAAGCTGAAGCTACTTATTGTGATGATCTTCTGTTGTGCTCTTCTTATAACATGGTAGTTACAAAAAATCCACTAGAAAACAATGTTTTCCTTCCTTCTGATTGCTTGTGATCAGAAAGAGTTTGGCTTAGTTTGAAAACTGCACAACTATGATGTTTTACAGCTTCCTGGATTACATATTTCTTTAAAAATACCTACAAGAATAGTGTTTTAAGTGTTTCCACATCTTTATCTATTTTTACATATTTGGCAGGAGGTGCTGTTTTGTCTGCCTTTTGTTGCAGCATCCCCAGTACATCTACTTCCTATGGCCTTTTAATCACAATCTTAAAAAGGCTAGTGTTGCTATATTAATGCATATGCAAAAACTTTTTGACTTCCAAATCATTCATAATCTTTGAAAGCATGCATATTGCTGCTTACACATAGAAATGTTGTATTTCATTTCAAGGTTTTACCCAGAGCTTCCAGATTGTAAACTAGTTGGTTTGTACACAACACACTGAGAGGATTGTAACCAACCAAAAGATCCACCTGGCCACTGAATAATACTGACATAACCCAAAAACGCTAGATTCAAAAGAATACTTATTTTGAAATATTCAAATAGATCTGTATCAAACTAATAATACTTTCACATTCATAGTAGTATATTAGTGCACAATTAAACGTAATTTATTTCCAAACCCCTTGTAGTCCCACACGTGGGATATTTTGTCCTCCGCATTTAACCCATACACTCAGTGAAGCAGTGGGCAGCTACCAATCCAAGGCCTGGGGAGCAGTGTGTAGAGATGGTACCTGCTCAAGGGTACC
>VUQG01001644.1:0-11280 GCA_015106755.1 Etia nguti | reverse complement strand
GTCACACATATATTTTAATCAGTTTATTCAAGAGTAGAAGAAAAGAAGGAATCCTTCAGATACTACCAAAGATAGAAAGGGAAAATGGCATGTGTTCAAATACATGTCTTTGACTAGATACTAAGAAATCTCTGAAAAGCTGTAAAAATCTGTTAAGCAAAATTCCTAACTGGTGTTTAATATTCATCATGTAAAGTGATATAACAAAAGAAAAATGTGTCAATTATTGCTTTATGAGAGTGAAAAAAATATTCTCTTATCTCCGATATCTGTCACTGTGAAAAAACAAAAACAAAATCTTCTTGATGTTGAGCTGTGTTAATATCATTAAAAAAAAACTCTGCGTAAATTATTCTGAGCGAATGAAATGCAACTGAAGCATTTGAGTCATCAAACATTTATTCCACTGATATCACGAAGCTGCTATTTGGTAGTGTTTCTTACTGAAAAGCACCAGTGAATATACTTAACCATTAACAAGTGCAACAGACTCATTCTGACACAGAAAAGTGTTCCCCTAAAACAGATTTATGAAAACGAAAATAACAAAGTGATACTAATAAGATTTACTTTTTTTTTCCATATATGTTCCAAGTCTGCTTACAACTCAGGGGAGCCCGTTAAGATGATAGTAGGGAAGAGATCCCAAAATGCTTGGATTTAATTCTGCAGCTTTGCATCGGTTCTTCGGTGATTTCAGCTCTTTAAACACTTGAAGCTCTATGAAGCAGTAAGCTCAGGGGAACAAGGCGGAATGTGTCATGCCAGTCAATTAAGGTTGGCAGTTAAAAAAAATAAGTCACGCCCAATTCAGAAATAGCTCTAAAAGTAATGTGGAGCAGAGTATACACTGAGACTCAGAAACTAAGATTTGAATAGTTGGAACATGAGGAAAGCCTCCCACCAGTATAGCTCTCAGGTTCATCAAGGCATACATGCCCTCTATCCAGCCCAAGGTTGTGATACTCTAGAGAAAGCAGCCCTAAAGTGAAGAAACCCTAGAAAATGTCAAAGGCGTGTAACATTACTGATTGGTGAAACTTTGAGAAAGGCCATCTGTGAGGCAAAGAGCAGCAGACTGGTCTCTCAAACATCACCATCAGCAAAGAAAATCTACTGTAAAGACTAACAAAACAAACACTACTACAACAACCTTGAATGTCGTTATTGGTGTCCTTGTTGACTTTCTGGGGGAAAAAAGTTTCTGTTCAAGATTTGTTTCATATTGTCCTTTTATTGATTTGAAAAAAAAAATGAAATAAAATACTGTACTTGATTGAGAAAGAAGTAAGAACACCAAAAAGGCCAAACCCCAGATCATATAGGGTCCTTTTTACCATCTTAGTGAGGGAACAAACTACATAAGGAGCTACTCAGATCACAAGTTTTTAATGACATTAGGGGATAGCAAGGTGAGGTTTTGACAGTTTCACATATTTCATATTAAAACTCTTTGACAGAATTTACATAGATAAGCATAAATGGCTAAAAAATGTTGCTTGTATTTAAGAAAAATAGGCTCTGGTAATACTAGTATGTGGAGAAAACAATGTTTGGCTATCTTTTTACAACCATTTAGCAGCCAGATTAGCTGTCAAGCAAATATGATTGTATCACAAAAAACAGACATGCCTTTAACTTGTTCATAGTAATAACCTGATCGGTATTTGTTGTTGTGCCTGACTTATATGTGGAGACAGTGTCAACATCTGCCCATCTGCAGTTTAGTTTTTGATGTGATACTACATCCCAGTTTGGATTAGAGTGCAAGACCAGCTGAAGAATATCAACCAGCCTGACTTCACATTGCTGCTAATACTCACAACCTTACTACAAATCAACCGGTTAGAAAGCAACGTGAAATGATGCAGGACTGCATGTTGTAGGCAGCATTTTTTTTACAGGAAATGCACAAACCAAATGATGGTAGAGAAAGGGAGAAAAAGTAAGGAAGTTGGAAAGCTGACTTTTTAAAATGTAACAGCAGTGCAGATCAGATACGTCTTCTCTGTGTAATCTGAGCTACTTACATCAATTAAGAATAAGATTTCATTCCATCCATCTGGTACATTTAAAAAAAAAAAAAAACAGTGATTTTGTACAATTATTGTTGGAGTCAAATTTAGCTCCATACTAATATGAACACCTTAATTCATTTTTTTAAAAATAGCACTAAATCACAAGAAAAGTCACCTAAAGGCACTTTATATTGTAATGTAAAGACCCTGCAATAATACAGAGAAAACACCAATAATCAGACAACGCCCTCTGAGAAAGCACTTGGCGACAGTGGGAAGGAAAAAACTCCTTTTTAACAGGAAAAAACCTCCAGCAGAACCAGGCGCAGGGAGGGGCAGCCATCTGACGTGATTGTGAAGTGTGACGCGTTAGACTTCACAGTGGAATCTTTGATTTGACAGTTATACATTTGAAATGAAGAATGCTTATGCATAGACCTGACCTGGTCAAAGATGATGATGGAGTAGAAATTTGGGGGAATTTGGGGGGAAATACATCTCAGATGCAAAAGTCATATAGGTATGTGACCCATAGCAGGACAAGTGCTTAGCTTAAGCTGATGCCCTGATATTTCCGGAACATTTTCCTTCCTAAAACCACAATGCAAAGAAGTTCCCATTTGACATATTACAGTGAAAGAGAGAAATGTACATCATTTCTCTCTTTCACTGTAAAAAAAAAAAAAAGTATTTGAGAAGGGAAACTGTAGGAAGGGATTATGATAAAACTCATTTTAAATTGATGAAGTACTTTGCTGTTAATGTGCTTAATGTGCCCTTATTGTATGTGTACTAATCCTCCTCAGGGCATTAAAAGCTTTTCAATCATTGACTGTCAAATTTTGTTAAGAGCTTTTGTTATATATTAAAGTTGTACTCCTGTTGTGTACTCTGATTCCCATCCTTTCACGCAATAGTTTGTGTGCTTTATTTACATGCATTTGCACTATGTTTGGCCTGCCTTGTTGAACTGAATACCAAGAAATTAGTTAGAGAGCAGCAGGGCTTTGCAGACCTGTAAGCCATTGTGTGATCCCTGACACATAAGCCCTTATCAGAGATGCACTCCTTTCTATTAATCTGGCAGCAACTGAATGTGTCTGCTTAATGTCTAAATGAGCAGCCTTTTCCATAAAAGTCACAGTAATCAGCAATTAGGTTTGAACAATATGGTCGAACTTTTTAATCAGTCCATCATTGCCGATACAGTCACAGAGGTGTGTAAAGCTAGGATTATTTTTGTTTTTACCAGCCAAAGGTCAGCTAAAAAAAAAAACACCTTCTGCTATTTTAAAAAACTAATAGTTTGGGATAATATATGCTATTATATAATCAGTGTGCACAGCCTGTAATTCACAGCGGTTAATGTAGAAAAAAATAGCAATGCATGGCTAATTTGCCCAGCATAATATCTGAGATAGCTTGTTAGGTCGGTAAATTATCCTACACGGGAATAAAGATTTACACATGGGTGCTTTCTTCTACGCTTGCTTAACACTGATTTCTGAACTGCATCCACAACATGATTGTTTTGCAGAATGCCCTTAAAACTAATCTCTTTTTAATTTGCAATAGACATTTGCCGTTGTGTGGAACATAGAGAATGACCCGGTTCTTAGTGGCAATGTGACGAGAACTAAATGTGGTGTACTTGTCTGTAGCACATTTGTCAAATATTGCGTTGCATACAGTGGCTCTCTCTTTCAATCTTGCGGGCATGTCTGAATGGAAATGTCAAGAACATTAACGTGACAGTGACCTACGTCCGGCTGATCGAATGCTGTCACTTTAACAAAGTGATGAAGCCAGCGATGTTACATATCCTCTGTCTGCAAATGGCTGCACAGACAGAGATTTGCAGTCATCTGGTCAGATGAGATAGTCGGACAGACGCATTCGCTCCCTGACTCTCGGTCTTGACTCAACCACACACTCGTGCAGACACACACACTCCCTCTAACTCACAGACACGATTTACACTGGTTCTGAGGGGTTCTGTCATCTATCTCAAGGGTTGCCAGTGAGCTCTGGTGGTCACAGATAGTGACCTAGCCCACAGCTATGCAGCTTCCCTCAAAGCCCCACATTTAGAGTCTAATTTCAAGGGCTCACTTCATGCTTGCAGCTTTTAATGTAGACAGAAGGTCAGACATCGATGAAAGAATGAGGGAACTTAAGGTAATTGAGGAAGGAGACACGACATAAAGTGAAGACAGAGAATAATACAGACCCTATAATTTTAAAAGGTTGCATTAAGATGTTACGCTAACATTTTAAAACTTAATACTCAATTTGAAACTCAGTAACATACTTTAACAACATGCTTTTAGATAAGAAAGGATTTACTTTTGAAACTTTAATCACCTCAGTCAGTGTTTGGTTTTTTTTAGAAATGTTTTAGCATGTCGTTTGAGCACTTACAAGTGTTCGTAACAGACTAATAAAATACCAGAGTAAATAACAAACTTCTTGCACAGCTCATACCAAACACCAAGCAGTATTATTGTTACATAAATCCAGTTAGCAGAGGTAAGGGTACAAGTTCCCTATCCACCTGTCACACGACCATTTTCAACCCTTACAGGTATCTAAACAGGTGAGTTCACCCCACAAACAGTTGTTATAAAGAGGGAAGCTATGCATAGAGGCCAAACCATTTTTCCACCAGCTGTAAACAGACTTTTTTTTTAATGCTGTGCATTTGAGCATTTTAACACTTGGGTCTACAGGGAATAGAGCCAGCTTTAAGTGACCATTAGAGAAACTGCACTTATGCACTGGCTTCATTTTTCTGCCCTCGGGGCTGCTGCTTGATGGCACATCAACTTTGCACTGCCTACATTTAAAAACAGAAGGAAAAAAAAAAGCCAAACACATACACAGCTTGAAATCACAATGACTTGGAAGCAAAATCATTGAGTTTGATCAATCATCACTGCTGATACACAGCTAGGGTAATTAGGGTATTAGTATTCATATGACTTCGCTGCAAGAATTTTTAATAAATGTATAAATAAAAAAACAAAACTTAATAAATGACCTTTTTTTTTTTTTTTTACAGCTGATGGGTTCAAACTCTGTCTAGTGAAGCACAGGCTGAGGAGCTTTTGACCAGTTTTTAACCCTGTTCTTCCAGCCCACACAACAATACAAGTCCCATGGTAAACATTTTACAGACTGCAGTAGATGGTGATGCATATTTGTGTTCAATAAAAGACCTTTAAAAGTAGCACAAAAGGGGAGAAAGTAAGCTGTGCATGCAAAAAATGTCAATTTAACATGCCTGTAATATTTAAAGAACTTTATTTTTTGAGAAGCAAACATATAACTGTTAATCATTTAGAGATTCCTCCCGGTGAACGGCATACGCCAGTTAGGACAACTTAACAAATAATATGCATCTTTCCTTTTGGTAGTTCAGTGGATGTGTAATAAAAAGTGCATGTGTAGTAGACACATGCACATTTTATTTATAGCTGACACGACTCTGTGGTGCGCACTATTTGAATAATCTCTAACCCTGCATCAACACTTTGGACTCCAGAAACCTGATCACTGAGAATTTCAGTCTTTGTGTTAATTCCACGCTGTCCCACCTTGCGTGTATCTAATAACTTTGAAAAAGAAGCACTGCTTTCAGGCTATCATCCATCTTCTTCAAGTCAAGTCTTTTCCCCAGCATTCTTATGATAATACCGCACATACCGCTTCCCACACATGCAGATGACTTGCCTTTCCCTCCTGGCAGTGTCTCACCCTGTGTGTTGAAAATAGCTGAGGCTGGAAGACAACTTGTGTAACATTGATTTGTAATTCAATCTAGACAGCTACCTTGGTGCCCTGGGCCGATTCTTTAGATCTCTCTCCGATAGCGGTGGTGGAGGAAAATAAAGAGAAAAATGCAGACACTGAGTCAGGAATGCACAGAAAATGTATATATACCCGCAGAGTAAGCTGCTGTTTGCAGATGTAAAGAACGCACACACACACAGAGCCTCGACAGTGTTCTTCCTTCTGTGTGTAGTGCTGCTGACAGATGAGCACACTCTGACACAAATCACCAGGCTGAAGAGGTTTTATCTCCCAATCTTTCATTCCGGTCCTCCATTCCTCCACCTGTCTGTCACCTTGAGAGGCGTTGTGAGTACTCTTCAAGGTGCCATTTAACCAGGAGTGTCCTGAATACGTCACGCTAATCACTTGTATACCTCGAAAAGCCTCGTATACTAAAAATACTCTATGTGGACTATTTTCATAGTGAATTAGGCATTCTGTAATGCAGCACTTTTTGAAAACATAATCCCAAGAGGGATGAAAAATAAATGTGATTTGTGCAAGTTTGCTTGTGAAACATCAAAATAGGAGGAGAAAATAAGACAAATAGCAGAGATGAGATGAAACCATAGATGTGTATGGGGGAAAAAAACATGTTAAGAGAGAGGAGAACAGCTGCAGGATCCTTGATAATTGGAGTTAAGTAGGGTCAGGGTAGCGAGAAGGAATTGGATTTGGCTGCATGGTAACCAAACAATTGGTAAATCAAAGCAGGTTAGAAAACACTTAGCAGGGTCTTCTTTCTACTTTTCTTCTTTGAAGCACTTGAGATCATTCTTAGGTGCAGTGATTGTTAGGGTTTTTTAGTCTTCTTAGTATCCACTAAACTACTGCAAATCCATATCTGACTTGGAGGATTTAATAGTAAGTACGAAAGCACACAAAAACAAGCAAAAAACAGCAATAAGATTAAGTTAAATCCATAGAACAAATAGAAATTTAATGTGTTAATAGTTTAAACCAACAAAAGACCAGCAAAAACGTGAAAATACAGGACTTAAAACCATTTTAAAAAGTAGAAATTAAATGTAATAATAATCAGTATCACCGCCACCACTACTTATTATAACCACAAAATTAGAAATGTACTTTTGGCTGCTCCCCTATTTCCCAAGAGGTCTGCATATTTGATTTGGCACAGATTTTACACTGGATGTCCTCCCTGATGTATTTATCCCAGCTTGGAAGAGCAGCAGGAGCACAGTAACTTGCGAACCCCTAAGAGTGGGTTTATGTCTCCCAAGGGCTCTTTTACATGTAAGGAGAACATGTTAATCTCACAAAACGAAACCAAAATTTATAACACAAACAGAAATTAAATTTAATGATAATTAAGACTACGAGCTAGACTACCGTCCACTATGCTGGCTGTTGATCAGGAGGTGGAGCAGGTTATCTACTAATCAGAGGGTTGGTGGTTTGATCCCTGGCTCTTCCAGTCTGCATGCTAGAGGATCCTTGGGCAAGATACAGGACTTTGAGTTCCTGATGCTTTCACTGAACTGCGAATGTTAGAGTGAATGAGAAATTATATATAAAGTGCTCTGAGTGCTCACAGACCCACAGAACGCCAAGGCCAAAGGAATCTAGCTTGTTTATACATAACCTATGTGTTTACAGGTTACACAGATGTAAGAAGGATTCCTTAACCATGCAGAGCTTTAAAAATGGGCTTTAAAATTTAAAAATCAATTCTAAATCTAACCGGAAGCCAATATAATGAGTCAGTATAGATGTGGTATGATCATATTTAAGCCAAAACTGGTAGCTGCCTTGTGGAGTAACAGAAGTTGAGGTGCTTAAGGTGCTTTTTTAACAACTTTTAAATATGCTGCTGATGCAGCTTTGGAAAGTGAGGTTAGCATCTA
This sequence comes from Etia nguti, assembly GCA_015106755.1. Taxonomy (NCBI): domain Eukaryota; kingdom Metazoa; phylum Chordata; class Actinopteri; order Cichliformes; family Cichlidae; genus Etia; species Etia nguti. Next base: position 3,560 of record VUQG01001644.1, on the reverse strand, counting down.
TGATGACACCAAGGTTTCCAACCAGTGGTGTGGAACATTTACAGAGACAGCTGTACCAATTTATAAAATATTTCAAGTCTTCTTTATTGCTAAAATATAGCTCCCTTATTTACAAGGAGTCACCACCATGCCGGATGTCCTTTCTGACACAACTCCAAAGGGATTTGTCTCCTCTCAGGATGAAATTGGGAATGTATCACTTGTGTAAACCACTACACTATGGAGCTACTCTCTTTATTGCTTTAATAAAGATAGTTATTATCCATACAGTTACCAGTGTCCTTTGTACAGTCTGATAGTGTGTGATAGGGCTAAAACACTGGGGATGGAGAAACATATTGTTTGTTGTGGGCTGGACTGGTACTTACATAGTGCCTTTCTACTCAATTTGAGAACTCGGAGCGCTTTCTTACTAAAAGTCTCGTTCACCCAATCACACACACAATCATACTGCACTTTTATCTGTTTCCGTGTTTTAGTCTAACGTAAACACACTCACACTCCAATGGATGCATCGGGGGCAACTTAGGGTTCAGTATTGTGCCCAAGGATACTTCAACATATAAACTGAAGGAGGATCGATACATTGACCTTCTGACTTCTAGACAACTCTCTCTACCATGTGAACCACAGCTGGCCTAATTGAGTCTGTTGTGATGCTGGGGCTTTCTCATCACACGTCACAGCAAGATGTTTAATTCTTTACAGTTTGGAAATCTGACCCTGCTTATATGAATAAGGTAACGCTTCATTTGAAATTGGACAAACTCATAACTCATGGATAACTCAGTGCTCGAATAGTTAACTCCACCAAATATGGCAACTTTTCCCGATAAACAGTATGTTTGCACTAAAACATGTATGTTTTCTCCTCACACGTAAACTGTTATTATTCATAAAGAAATAATGTGAGATATTTGAACTTCACACGTACCTACTGAGTCTCCTTTCCTGTGTGAACTGATGCATTTTTTTACTCTCATTCATAATCTGAGCATTTTCTCTTTAGTTCTGCGCAGACCATTCACTCTGAACTTCCAAAGTTGATAGCCTCTTTAACTTTTTTCCATTCAGTAGTTTTTATTTTCTTTATGAGTCCAGAAGAAAACCCCAGAATTAATTCACGCTTCTCTGCTTTTCACACTTGGTCATGTTGGGCTACTGCTTCTTTGCTGTTTTTTTCCGCGCCATGTCTCATAACTTATGATGTAAATAGCATCTACTTCCGTTCATATCTAAAGAGGGGAGGCCTGTGCATATGGACACAATTTCATGATGATTGAGATTCATAAAAAACAACCGTGTGTATGCATATGTAAAGAAATATGACCAGAAATAATATGCGTATGCACATTACTTGTCTGCTAACAGTTTTACTCTTGAATTTACAGTGTTGTGCCCCTGGCTCTATAGTATAATGTTTACTCTGGGCTCTGCAAGACATCAAGTGTGTAATATAATTGACAGCCACATAAATTTCTGTTTTATTAAACATTAATATTGGAGTATTATGACATTTTTAACATTGCGTCTCTATGTTTGTGTGTTTGAACGTTTTAATGCCATGGTCACTTTTCACTGGGATCAGACATTATGTAAAATGGTAACTTTAAAAGCCAGTGAAACCTTTGATTCAAATACAGTCCAACTACTACGAATGTTTGTAGTCTGATGCTGTCAAATGCTTGAATCTGACTCAGAAACATACTTACATTACATACAGTGTAACGTGTGTGCTGTAGCGTTAATCCCAACCTCATATTATACAATGTGTCTCAATGGCAAAGCCCTGTCCATGTCTTCTTAGCCATCTACCCACAGGACAAAGGGCCAGACAGACAGACAAACAAGCCTGTCAGAGGGGGCTGAAATCTGCTGTGGATTACCAATAGATGACAGATCTCCCATCCATCCTCTCTCTGTCTCTCCTGCTCCTTCTCCTATTCTCTATTTCGAATCAGAATCCAGCTAACATTACAAAACCAGATTAGTGGGGGTATATGTAACAATTGCAGCTGTAAATACAGGCAAGATATTACTGTGAAGTTAACTCGTGTTTGTGTAATGAAAGCATACATATCCTTAATACCTAGATAAAGTAATTTTCTCACAGCCTCTCACACACTTTGTCATTTTACAGCTTATGTGCAAAATATTTTAGCTTATCAAATATTCTGTGATTTATTTGCTACTTTCTTTGAATTTCACTGCTTTAAAGAAAGTGCGATTCAACTGTTCACGTAACAGTTTCTGAATTGAGATTTGGGTGACTTGGATTTACTTTTGATTTATTTTATTAACTTTTTCAAAATGCCTTGATTTTCAATAATGATGCCAATATTTACTCGAGCTCGCCCCAGTAACAAAGTAGAAGCATCTACAGCTGGACTGTTTTAACCTTATGAGACCCTGTGTCCTCATATGGAGACATTACATTTGGACTTTTCTACACCTTATAGTTCATCCAGCTCAGGAAAGTGTTTTATCCTTTATACGGTGCTGGCATTATTGTGCTCTAAAGGGCATACTTTCTAGAAAAAGGTCATGCCTAGTTTTTATACTTTATCAGGTCCACCTAATCCCAAATAGCTAGGAGAAATTAAAAATGCATCACAAAGAAGAGTGCAGACCTCAGGAGGATATAGATAGTTTCACAGAAACATTCATCACTCAAAAAATTCTTAAATCTATCCCAGTTTTTTGTTTTCATCAACTTTTAAGCATTTTTCTGCAATCTGAAGTCTCTTAATGGTTCTGTACTTTTTGTTCTTGACTTCTATGAAACTTTCTTTTTTTTCACTTGTTCTTTTCAAACATCTGATTCCCTTTGAGAAATTTCTCATTCTTTCATGCCCAGAGTCCTACACTTGCATATTATCTTTTATATCTAAATGTGAATCATCTTGCGTGTTCTTATTTTAGCTTCCAGATACCTTTCAAATAATTCAGATAATAAAAGGTTGATTTTAGAACATTGTGGTAGCTTCACATACCCATAAGTTATCAAAAAACAAAAAAACAGCTGCAATAAATATGATTTCAATCATGACATAGCCATTTTGCAAACTTAGGTTTACAATGATGCCCATTTATTAACGTTCTCAGAAAACACTGAAACTGTAAAGCCATATGCAAGTTTAAATCGTTTTGAATCGGGGGGGGGGTTTCTATTTCTATCTGTAGGTAGGTGATGAAGATGAATCATACCTAAACATCCTTTTTACTTTGCCTACACCTGGCTTGTAAAAACAAGCTAAACACTCTTTAATCTTTATTTCACAGGAAAATATGAACAGAGCTGTTTATTTCCTCTCATCAGTTTAATGGTACTCCAGGTGGTTGAGTGTTTGTCTGTGGGTTTGTCTCTACTGCCCTCTGTCTGTCACAAACATGTATCATCAGCCTGGCTCTATCTGTGTGTGTGTGTGTGTGTGTGTGTGTGTGTGTGTGTGTGTGTGTGTGTGTGTGTGTGTGTGTGTGTGTGTGTGTGTGTGTGTGTGTGTACGTGTCTGTAAAAACAGAAAAAGAAAAACATCTCCTAAATTTTAAAGGGGTTGTTA
>VUQG01001642.1:0-19242 GCA_015106755.1 Etia nguti | reverse complement strand
GTTGATGCGGCTGATTACGCTGCCATGTGTTGTGTTTCTTGCGCTTTCTTTGATCTGTTTCGATTTTGACTGTCAGACACCTGCTCCCTCTTCTCTGAGTCAAACTTGTTTGCGGCGTTTGCCAGTGGGTCCTGAGTACACGTGTTTTCGATGCTAAAAATGTGGGTTTGTGTAATGTCCTGAACTTCAAGAGAGGGCAGTGTGTGAGGCGGGCCACAGGGATCAGGCTCGTGATTGGTTATAGATGGGGCATCTGTTACACACACCCTGTCTGCCTAGCTCCTCTCCATGCATGGCCAGACTTGATGACTCACTTCCCCCTGGCTCTTCTCGTAAAATTCCTCCCTGTTCTGCAGAGCTGGAGCCTCATAGGAAAAGCGGGAAGAAGGTGAGGTTGACATTACTACACCCTTGCATGAACTGCCACATCTGCAAATCTGCTCCAACACACATATACACAAACTCTTGTAAGAGAAGTATGTAAAAAGAGCCGAGACTCTAACATGTCAAACAATCAAATTTAAGCAAACAGTCACATCTGTAGAAAAATTACACTCTAAGAAACTTCACTTTACTTCAACACAAACCACATTTTCTTTAAAAACTTTTGCCCCTCTCTTTACTTTGAATATAGCATCAAATGCCTTCTCCATGGTTGCCTCCCTCTCTTTATTTTCCCATGAACTATTTCGGCCTTTTTAAAACTGAAGAATTACAGCAGCATGGTAACAAGATTTTGCAGCGATATCCAGCCCAGCATCAAAACCCAAAATAACCTCCCCTCAGAGAACGTTAAATGATCTTACTTTTTTTTCTTAGCCTAACCGTGACCACTTCCTGAATCTGACACGTACGCTGACCTTAACCAAAAATTCAACAGTTGACATTATGCACACTTGCTTTGAAGTGGTCGCAACAATGTTACTGTCTAAACAGAGTTCTGTCCATGCAGCAAAGGTAGTACTAACACACACACACACACACACACACACACACACACACACACACACACACACACACACACTGTCTAGGCATCCAGCCAGAGCTCCAAATATTTAAACTTCAAGAAATTCTTTCCCAAAGAACAGAAAAAGGAATTCACGTTGGGTTTCTTCACTTGAAGTTTTAGGACCAAAGAAAGAGAATTATTGTGAACAGTATTGTGCTGATGAAGAAAGAAGTTCACATTACAAACCCTGATGTGTGTTTAATCTCAAATAAAAGGTGGGTTTGACAGAAAGAAGCAAAGAGAGAGAGGTCTAAAAAGAGGCAAGATAAACAAAGACATGTTAAAGATTATACAGCAGATTATTTTCTTGGCTGTGTAAAAGAATTTACTAGAGATAAAGCCATGCCGCATGATTTAGCAAAAAGAAGTGACTAAATATATTAATGAAACAGGAACCAGAGATATTTTGGACATTTTATCTGAACATCAAAGCATTTTTATAACCAGCTGGCATGTAGTTGCTGGAGGTTGTGGCCAATTTCACCCGGCAAAGAGTCTGCTGCACCAAAAAAACCTCCTTGAGATTGCTTCCTTTGCTAGTAGACTTCTGCTGTTCCCCGCAACCTGCATGGAAGATGCCGACTTGTCTTCATATACCCGCCAACTACTCTAAAACCAGTAATGAAGCTATGAAAAGTGCGACACTAACCCCACTCTTCACATGAAAAAGTGCAACAGATTTTTCAAGTTTGACTATAACTTGACTAATAGCTGGTGTGTGTTTGAGGACAAGTTGGCAACTTTTTCTTCAAACTATAAATAATTGCAGCAACATTAGCAACCCAAGAAATTACAAGGATGTTTTTGGCGCAGCAGGCTACAAACTGTACCCAGCAACCAATCACCAACCAGTCAAGAAATACACATTTTTCCTGAGTGACCAGAGGTTGCAAAAGGGTTGCCAACCAGTCTCTAGGACTACGTGACTGAGGCCTCAGTCTCTGTGTGCATAATTTCACTATTTCCTATGCTGAATACAATTTCTTTGGGTATCCATAAATCTTTGTCTTCATCAGCATTTAGAGTGACCTCTCTGTGTTTTATTGTTAAATAAACTAGAAGACTGTACCTGGAAGTTGCCCACCATGATGAGTCCAGCAGCACAGATCCAGCCCGTGCAAAGACTCGCCGTGTTCAGGACACAGTTTTGATGCTTCTCAATGACGTGGGCGTAGCGAAGCAGCACAATCACCATCACTAAAAGAAGGGAGATGAAAATCAGTTACACACGAACGTTAAAAAGTCACTGCATGCAAGAAATGGAGAAAAGGCATCATCTGGCTTTATTTGGACGACTACCATACAAAAGTGCCTGGCTTCAATTTAATGCAAACACTTTCATACGTCACTTAGCCAAGAAATACACGAACTCCCTGAAAGTTGAATTACAGGAAATCAGAGATGTTAAGCAGCTTCTCTGCCTCAAAACTATGAGAAGCAGAAAATGGCGGGGAAGTGAGAACGATATCTTGGTGGGGGTCGATCCAAACCTACATACGATTAAAAGGTGAAGGGGAAAAAAGTACAGTATATGGGACAGATGAGTGCCGATGTGCTAATAGGCTCTGACTGGGTGCATTGTTGGAGCACTGAGGAGCTGACCCCCATTTGGGTTCTCTTTGTTGGCTCCTCACGGCTGGTGCCTGATGAAGGCTGAATGGGCTTGGAGAAAGCAGGGCATACAGGGAGAGTGAAAAGAGGAGGGTGAGAGAATTAGTGAGGACAAGGAGCCCCTCATGTCTTGACCTGACGCTCATATATTGTTCCAGGGACTAAAGTGTTATGTTAACTCTGTCACTGTGTCTGTGTAAGAGGCAGGCTTTCAGAGGGTCTGTGTCTGCCAAAAGGGAATACAAATGGAGACTGTGGTCATGCCTAGAAAGGAAAAACATTTCCATGTAGAGTCTTTACATTGATATATTTTTCCTTCCTCTCTGAAGCTTCGTCTCCAGGGTTTGTCTATGCCGTGACGTGTCTGGCTTTAAGTAGCGTCTCACTGAGCGGACACATTTTATAGCCCGGCCACAACCTCAGGATGAAGCAGTAGCAATTATTTATTCCAGGCCTGATCTTTTGTTTTAAAGCAACCTTTTCTTCGCAGCTGTTAAAAAAGTCAACCATGCATATTTCACATCATTTTCTGATTTCAACAACAACAGCAAAGCTTCCACATGATAGTCGTTTCGCTCATGCTGAGGATAAATTACTGAGGGGAAATCACCACACCACAATTGCTGCAACACTCGGGTGAAAAATGAGTCACCAGCAAGCTGTGCAGATAAAAAGATGATATAAAAAGAATGCTTTTCATTAAAAAAAAAAACGCACAAAATAACACACTACCGCAACAGCCAAATCACATATGATTATAGTTATACTACATTTTATTAATGCGCTGCCCAAAGGGGAAAAAAGATTTTTTTAAAAAGGCCTTCAGCTTTTTTGTTTTGTTTTTTTTGACGATCTTTTTCATAGTTACACATCCACAAAGCTTAGGTATATATATGATTTATAGAGAGTTCAGCATCACATGTTGAGAAATTATGTCTTGCATAATTTCCTGTTAGTACAATAGTGCAAAGTTCCCAACGTTATATTAACCATTCTGTTTTAATATGATGTTTGGAGGGAGAATTAACTTTAAATCCATCTGATCTGCAAAGTTTACTATGAGCTCACTGAAATGTTGCTATTAAGACTGATAATAAAAACATTTGTTTAAACCTTAAAGACAAACATTGGTACAAGCAAGACATGGTTATGTAATGCTATAAAAAAACGAATTAATGATTTATTTATTTTTTTATATCCTCTAGCTCTAACTTGTGAGTGTGTATCTGTGTTTGTGCAAGCGTTCTTCTGTTTCTTCCTTCTATACCCAAATCATCTGGGCAAAAGTGATTTCAGTTACAATCACGGAAAAACAAACAACTGTGGCTCCGGGCACGGAAACAGTCTGCTCATTGGCTCCTTTTTATAATGGAGAACATACTGTCTTGCTGAAGGGAAAGGAAAGTCGACTGCAGCGTTTTCATTAGATTAAAGCGTCTCGTTCGCCCTGCTGCAGACTGGCTGCTGGTGGATTCTTTTCTGTTTCAACTAAATGTGTGTTTCATCATAACAAATGAGCGTGTTTAAACTTGTTGGCATTTTGCAGTCATCCTGGAATGATGAAAGCTATGCCTGAAGGTTAAAGACAAGGATGAGCAGCTTCTCTCTATAAGAAATCTGTGTTTCTTCTTCTATTCTGGGCACATTTGTGTGGGCAGGTTTTTTTGGTATCCTTGTCTAATGATGCATGTTTACTAAAGTCATGGCCTCCTCCAGCGTAAGGGCTTCATGTCCCATGAGTAAGCTCCGCCTGGACTCGAAGGTCACAACAAGCTGCAGTGTGACATCTTATTTTACCCAAAGATGCCGTGCAACAGCACCTAACACCGTTCCACCACTTGGTTACCTTCCACCGAGCTGCCCTTTACAAGTTCTCGCCATTTTCTCTGAAGTCAGGAAGCCCAGTGCAGGAAGTAAAGTGCTCCCACAGACGCTGACTCACACACTGATTCTATCTTGCATGTAAACTTGCAACAAGGTGGACAATCTCTCATGCATACATAGCCCTGCACTTGCCTTTGCATTCACATGAATTAACACTAAAAGTAATGGGCATTCATAAGTGCCTATTACCCAGCCGCACTTGCACCTCACAGCAGAAAAAACCTTGCCACCCATACGAGGGGCTATATTTCAACTCAAACACCCCACTTCACCGTCTCCCACAGAAGTTATGCAGACAGAGAATGCATGCATTGTCTTTAAAATGTTTTGTGTGTACACTGGCAGAAAAGTGGGAACTCAACTGAAAAGGAGAAGAACAATTACAGGGTGATATACAATTCTCCAAGTCCATGTTACTCCATTTGGGGGTGACAACTGCAGCCGACTATAGCAGGCACAGCCTTCCAAGTAAAACATAAATCAATGACCAAGCTAAGCACGCAATATTTACAATAGTCTGTTGTATAGCTACATACCACATCAGCTTAACATACTTATGCATAGACAAAAGAGGTAGTTTATAAACAGTATTAACATACGCCATGTTCAGACTGATGGGATTGCAAAGGGGAAAAAAAGCAGCTTTAATGCAGCCAAAAAGATTTGAAAATTAAACGTTCCAAACCTCACAGATTCACCCGAGTGGGTGAAAGTGCAACTGAGCTCAGTTAAAACAAGGTGAGAAATAATTTTGAACCAAAGCCGTAGTATAGTTTATAGTACATATAATCTGTCCTACAGTGAGTGACAGCAAGAAGATTTTTTAACAAATTTTACATCGCTTACAATTACAAGAAGCTTGAGGGTCATTAAATCTCATTTTTTTGTTCTGTTTTTAAAAAAGAATAGAAATGCGGAGAAAAGATACATCTTAATAGGAATTATGCAGAATTTCAATTCCCAACTGTCAGTAGCTCTCCAAAAAACACTTTAACGGATGAAGGTGGAGTGTTTCACCAAAATTACTTATTGAGGGGTGATATTAAATTCCATTAATTAGAAATATAATCAGCTTACTGTCATGGAAAACGAAGAAAACAGCAAATATCAAAATCTGAAACATGTTGACACGCTAATTTTCCCACTTTCTTAAGTGATTCAGCTCAAGTTATGCGTTCTAATGAAAACAAAATATTAGCTGACATTTTGTTACGTAACTGGGAGGAAAATGTGCGTCTCAAAACACATTTATGATAAAGACAGAGATATGAGCTTTTATCCTTTCACAATAAAAAGGGATTTGTTTTTTTTACTTGCTGTGTACTTTCTAAGCCATCTTTTCTTTTGGTTGCTGTCACTGATGGTTTAGTGGACAGCCAACAATGAGCGCAAGAGAAACTTCATTCAAAGGAAGAGGAACTAAGAAAGTTAGATGAAAACTGTTTATCAGTCACTGTGGGCAGAAGTGGTGGAGGTAACCCTCCACCGCACGTCATTATTTCACACTTATACTGCATACATATTATTAAAGAGTCATTCTAGGTAAACATGTTTCAAACAAAAGTTACGACAGAGCTACGTCTTAACTAAGCCAGACAAAATCTATCATCGTGATGAAGCAACAGTAATTGCAACATTTTCTCACTGCCATATAATTTAACTGTGAATTAAAACACGAAAATCAAAGGGCAGTGTTTAGCCAAGGTGTCTTTCTCTTACACCAATAATATTATGTACCGATTTTACAGATTCTCAGTGTTTTTTTTATGCATATAAAAAATGTGACCTCCCTCTAAAGGAAAATCATCGCGACCAGGGTGCAAAAGGTTACAAGTTTTTCAAAACTTCTATTCTTCATCAGATAATAGAAATACTTATTTAACTAGGTGTGCACCAGTTGTACTCAGGTGTGTATTCACCACCTAAAGGATCTGTTAAGAGCCTGGAAAAAGCCTGTATGTACACAAAGGCTGAAATGCAGCTCCTGAAATGCAACCACCTGCCTCCTTTTACAGCATTGTATACACATACAGTATACAATGCTGCAAAGTTCCTCCATTCTTGTCACAAGCAAAGACCAGAGCTACAATTTGCATCTCAAAAAGACAGTTTACACTATCCAGAGTCTCACAGTCAGACAGAAAAATAGCTGCTAGAGGCTTGGATAAAAACAAAGCACAGTAACTTTTTACACGCAGCTAGAAAATTAACCACAGCTGGAAAACATTATCAAGATCGGGGAAGTCGGAGCCACCAGTGAACGCAGGGGAGCAGCACATGTAGAGACTCACAGAAAACATGCAGACCAGCGCATGGGAGCCCATTCTTTCTTTCAGACACAAGTGTTTTCTTTGCATCTTTGCTCGGACTTGTTTGTGGATAATTCTGTATTACAGCTAATTTGTACTTTCAGCTTCTCCCTTATTCACAGTGGGTCGCCACATTGGGCAGCTTCACATGTTTAATCTGATTGACTTTTATGCCGGATGCCCTTCCTGACACAACCCCAGAGGGATTTGTGTCAACTCCAGGAATCAAACCGGGGATCTTACCATTGTTAGGCAAACAAGCCCCTTCCTTTTTCTATTTCTCCTGAACTACAATGTGTGTACTTCAATAAATATGCTTATGTACATTCATATGTTGACCTGGCTGCCCTTCTTCTGGCATGTGTCTACGCCAGAAGTTTGTTGTGGCTAGAGGCATGTCCAGGTGTGCCTTGGGATTCTGTGGTAAGCACACATTATAACTGCAGTTGCACAAAATGTAAAGACTAAGAATTAAGTGTACTATATTAATAAGTACCCAAGGGTCTCATTGCTTTCTTATTAGGAGCAAACTACAACTAACTAAACTGTAGGTGTCCTGTTAGCTACAACAAATCGAAAGGGCTTTTATGTGACAATATATACTTAAAAGATGATATTTCAGATAAATTATAGGCTATTTTCTGCAAGTGTGAATGCAGGTGTGTCTTGAAATTTTAGCTTGCAAGTCTACACAGTTAATATAAGCCAGTCTAACGTGTCCTGAGCCATGCTTTCTGATGCCTTACCCATGAATGAGCCCGTGCTGCAGATAAGGCTGAAGAAGCAGCTCTCAGGAGGAAGAGTCCCACATTTACTGCAAGAAACAATAACAAGAAAACAATCAGAGCAATACTGCGAAACAATGCACCACTGCCTACACTCCAACCATCAACACAGCCAGAGGTACTGTCCGGCTGTTCCTCACATCCTGAAGTCAAGTGTTTGACTTTTCACCTACTGCTTGCTGCTTTTATTCTACGAATGGGAAATGTTTGTAGGAGGGAAAGCTCAGAGACAGTCAATACTGGCTGTCTGTGCCCAAACTCCCACTGAAGCCAAAGCCCTCTCAGCTGACTCAAGTCATACACACATTCTCCACTACATGGATCAAAACGCACCATTCATTAGACTAAAGCTGAAATGAATACATTTTAAACAATTATTTCATCTATGGATTGTTCAAAGTCCGTTTATTTTTACTCAACAGCACGGCATTTAACACAGATTAAGAAAAATGGCTCTTCCACCTTCTCTGCTTCAACTGCTTAGCAACAACACCACTGCTATATTAAAGATGAACTTTCTGTGTTAAACTGTAGTTGCACACTTGATTTGTAGTGGTGGTGTTGGTGGTGGTGTTGGTGGTGGTGGTGGGGGGTCATTATCGCTGCATAATATCTGTTCTGTTTTTCCAGTTTTTTTGCTTTGTTTTTTTTTTTTTAATGAAAGCCACTATAGCTATGTGGTATAACATGTATTTGATGTTGAAAGCTGAGAGGGCCAAAAACCCAAACAAAGAAGCAGGAGTGTCTTGATTTCCTCTCGACTGTAAGCCGACTCCTCCGTGTGCGTATCTGTGTTTACATGGCTGAACGTAGGCCAGTGTTTTGCCTCCAAACTGCCACGGTGGCAGGCAGGATATTTCTGACACAAGTTATTTTCAGAATGCACACACAGACTGCGCACACACACACACGCACACACACACACACACACACACACACACAGAAGAAACATCTCCTTCTCCTCACTCGCTTTTTTTCTTTTTAAATCAACAATGTGCCGACAGGGGTCATGCAAAACAATGGGACAGTGTTCCTGTTCTGACTCAGCAGAAACAAAGGGGCAGAGAAGAGACGGACGAGAGGTAGGACAACATCTCACTGACCTGATGAGAGGTACATTGTCTAGTGTGCAGCACAAGGATGGCCCGCTCTGCAAATACAGCTCCTCCTCACATGACTGGTTATACAGCCTGAAAGAAAAAACAACCAAACAGACACCAAACATGTATGACAGTGCAAAAGTAAATTGCGTTTATTTTAGGCTGTGGACACATGGTGGAAAACAGCTAACAAAGAAAAGACATATTCCTGAATTTTTTCACTGGGTCTAGTAAAAATACATGAGAAGCTGTATAATACAGTTGGTTGTTAAACCACAGTACAGTAACTGTATATTAAGAGCCATTTTGTGCGATCACACCCAGGATTTCTTTTGTTTTTAGGGTTGGTGTGTCAAAAAGGCAGAAAACCACTGTGTCATCAAATGCTAGCTCTGCTCATGGAGATTAACCTCAGCTTGCCCGAAACGAGCCCAGCATCCAGAGCAGCAGAGCACACAATCTGACAGCAACGACAAATTTTTCAGCATCACAGCTTTAGATTTGTGCTGATTTTCTAGAATAATATTCATCTCTGGCTCTCCTTCACATGGTGTCTTTCTCCTCCCTCCCTCCCCTCAACCACAACCAGTTGCAGCAGATGCCTGCCCCTCCCTGAGCCTGGTTATGCTGGAGGTTTCTTCCTATTAAAAGGGAGTTTTTTCTTCCCACGGTCACCAAGTGCTTGCTCATGGGGGTTTGTCTGATTGTTGGGGTTTTCTCTGTATTATTGTAGGGTCTTTACTTTACAATATAAAGTGCCTTGCGGTAACTGTTGTTGTGATTTGTCGCTAAGTAAATAACATTGAACTGAACTGAACTGTGAGTGGATTTTAATGAGTCTCTCAAACGTTTTTCAGGTGACTGAGCAGGAAATTATTCTCATTGGCTCTTGCCGCATAAGAGGTGCGAGGAAGCTTACAAAGGTGAAGACTGACTGCAGGGATCAGCAAAATACAGAATAGATGTCAACATACCAGTTTTCCACAGGGCAGACGTGCTGGTTGTAAAGGGCCATGGCGTAGCTAAAAAGGAAAAGGAAATGATTAGCCAAAATCAAAGAGAACAGTTACTTTTTGGAAACGGTTATTTTATATTTTTAGCATACGTTGTAACTATTAAAGTGACTCAATGAGCATTCATACGGCAAAAGCCGTTAGAGTGGTAGGAAAAACGAAACTTCTTACATGCAGCCTCAGAATAGGAAGTTTTTTTAGGTCATTGAATTCAAGTGAAAAGCAGTGGGGAGTTCAAAGCCACAGGAAACATAATAACCTGACACTACTGTGATGCTAGGCTGTCAGAAGGAGAGACAGACCACAACAGCAAGGAAACGTAATATCAGAGTGAACATGAATCCTGAACAGATTCATGCAAAACCCATGTAGCCTTCAACTGATAAGCTCATTGAAAACTTTTTGCATATGTGTCATGTCTTTGCACTAGCATTTTTCATGTAGTCGCTTATGTACAGTGATGATTCTATCTGACTGAAAATGACCTACATACCACTGCAGGTCTTTTCATTTATTGAACATTAACAGTGACCTAAAATCCTGCACCCGCACCTGTTTAACTTTCAGGAACAGCTGACAGCTGACATTTCACCAATTCTTACCCTTTACCTGAAACTGCTGTATAAAGCGCTTTGGGTGCTCATGTAGAGTAAAAAAGCACTATATAAGAACCACTCCATTAACCATTTAACTCAGATGGCTCATTTTTGTCAAAGTAGTATGATTATGGTGAGGATACTGACCAGCCGCAGCCACACAGAGGTCAATAATCTAACATAAGTAACATAATATCCGAGATGTACTCGTGATGTATATGTCAGCTGATAACGAAAGAAAAAAAAGCATGTCTAGATTTTTGATCGTGTCACCACTAAACACGAACAGCAATATTTAATATATTGATCCATCCATTTTCTTCCATTTATCATCAATTCAGGGACGCAGGGGGGAGATGTGAGAGGAGAGGCAGGGTAGACCCTGGACAGACTGCCAGTCTGTTGTGGGGTAACACAGAGAGACAATCATTTGAACTGACATTCACACATGCGGGCAATTTAGAATCACCAATTAACCTAACTCCACTAACTGCATGCCTCTGGACTGTATGAGGAAGTTGGAGGAGGTGTCAGAAGTACCCAAAGAGGATCTGCAAACTCCAAACAAAAAGCTTGATTTGAACCCAGGACCTTCTTCATGTGAGGCAACAGTGCTAGCCGTTTATTTTATATTATCTTCTAATTAAGATTTTAAAATATTGAGACCAGCGCTGGCCACAAAAATCCCCTTTTGCTCAGGCTACAGATAAAATCTATAACTGGAACATCTTTAATCAGGCTGCAATGACCACTTGTATTATTATACCTGACATTGTGACCCTGCCTGGAAAAACTTAAAACACATATTTTTCACATAACAAACCATTTTAAGCTAGTGATGGAGAGGCTACATTAAAGGGCCAGATGTCCAGCGGGTGGTTTTGAATGGATGCAGAAAATCCTATTTAACTGCGAGTCCTGTGATTAAGTCCTCGCCACGAACATGTGCAGCTCAACTGTGTCTGCTCTGTTGCTCAAGTCCTACACAACTGCATATGCAGATGGGACGAATATGTACATGCAGAAAAAAATTGTGGGAAACTCCAGTTTCTGAGGTGTTTACATATGCCACACCATATCTTTATTTTTACTTTTAACTACAGTATAATTTTGCAGTATCGTTTTAGGCACATTTCTAGGTGGGCATCTCAGGAAGGACATGCAACAATCCCATGTATAACCTTGTTATTCACACACAATGGTAAACACACTATTTGTAACTGCCAGAAAACCACAGGAAGACAGAGTCATACAGACAGAGTATCTTTCCTCATTTTTGCGTCCAGTCCTAGTTCAGCAAGAGGTTAAGCACCAATCAGGAATGTTTCCATGGCAGATAGTATCCTACTCAGAGGCCAGTCTTTAAAGGACAGAGATATTTCCCAAAGACACAAGCAAGAAATCAGAAGCAAGACATATTTTACAACGTTAAAAATAGCGGTATTAAATTATTTTCGTGTGATTAGACTTAGACGAGTGTGATAAGACTTAAAAGTCTTGCTACGAATGCTATGATTTACTCGAGAATTTTTTCTCCGATAACACATTATCTTATGATTATCTTGCAAAGGAAAATGTGCCAATGTGTACCTTCAGGCGTAAATGACGGTGAGAGACATTTAAGCCTTCCGAGATACACAGTAACAAACGCACACCTTTCATTTTTGTCTGCTTCTTTTGCATATGTGCTGAACACTACAAATGGTACCAACAAGACAAAAACAAAAAATCTAGTAAAAAATAAAATAAATCATGAGACCGCATTAGACAAATGCAGGAAAAAGAAAGCTTAGGTTGTTACATTTTCCCCTGATTTTGGGGTGTATTTTGTACATCTGGCCAGCTTCCAAAGCTAGAACAGCATCTGCAGCTCTAGGGCGCTTCTAAATAGAGTGAACTTATTTAGCTGTAGCTGGAACTAAACCAGCGTTTTATGTGCTCAGCAGAGGCTAAGTAATAATAGGTTTGTTTATATAATTAGACCCCTATCAAAGCTCAGCAATGGCTGTAATTGCATGTGCCTTTGAGCAATGTTTAAGTGGAATAGACCCTGTTTTTTTATTTAGGTCCGAACAAGTCCTATATAAAGAAAGACTTCCATGGAAAAATCTTTTTTTGTGTTTTTTTAACAGTGAAAAGTCCCAAAAGCTCTGCAAAAATAACCTCAGAAAAATGTGTGAGCCAATAAACTATAGATAAATTTGGCAAGTACTAGTTAAACTCCCACTGCTTCTACAGCATGGTTGCTGAATTACATAAAAGACACATACGCAAATACATTCACTAACTGACAAAAGTTGAGAAACAGAAGCCAAGACTTCTCGGTGGTCCAACTTGACACAGAAAACACTTGGCATGGGCTCCAGATGCTGAGTGAAAATTCTGCTTACACTCTTTCCCACCCCTTTCCAGTATTTACCTTACTCCCACCCAGTCATCCACACTGGGAAGCAAGAGTTATGCAACATGCCACATTCTGTGACATTCCCCTAGTCTGAAAAAGACCCTTGACTGCTCTTAGAAACAAGGCGCCCTTGTCAAGGTAACGGGAAGGAAATGGGTGTAAAGGGGCTGGCAGTCTCCAGCTCTCAGCATCTTAACTCAGATCAGCTTTCTACTCAGAAAAAAATGCCCAAACTAGACAGACTGGTTTTCACCTTCATGTTCTCAAATCAGCATGGAGACATTAAGCCGCTACACCTGGATACACACTACTGATTGGACTGTTGAGTAGCCACGCACACCACAACATTAACTGCCATATGGTCTCAAGTTTGGTGCTTGATTAGGCTGTTTAGTCTCCATGCAACTTATCAGTGATGCAGCACATAGCCTTGATTCAGAACTACAGCAATTTGGAATTGGGCCATCTGTCTCTCTCCCCCCTGGGGTTTGCATTCCTTGTCCCAAAGAAATAACAGAACAGAGAGAAGAGCTGTCAGCCCAAGTATAACCGGGAGGGTTTCTCTCCGGCACATCTGCTCAGATACTGTACAGCAGATAATTAAGATTTACTGCAAACCTGCATGTCTGATTTTTAGGAGAGCGGTGATAATCCCGAATCATTACCAGAAAGAGTTAATCAACATGCAATTGCCATGGCTCCCAGGAATTCAGGGTAAATATGTAGTGCTGCGCTCCTGTAGGCAGGAGAGGCCGGGGTATCAAAGAGTATTTTTATTTCAACATGATTCCAATTTTAATTTGTATTTTGTTATTTTAAAGTTATGGACAGGGTACAGATCCAGATGTCAAACTTTAGGACAGTTACATAGATTTTAAACTTTTCTGATGTCAAAAAAAAAGAAAGAAAGGGAAAAAAACCATAAATACTTACACAACCCATATCCCAGTGATGGTCAGGACTGGGAGGCTAACAGGTAGTATCATCCACAGAGACATCTTCCAGCACCTTTCTTCTTTTTCCTCTCCAGCCAGCTGAGCAATATCTTCTCAAGTAGGATTAACATTTACCTGAGTGTGACTGACATGTGCACCGATTCATTTTCTTGATGATGGAGGACGGTAGATGGGACAGTGGCAGGACAGATGTTTCCTTTCAGCTAGTGAACGAGAGGATCGATAAAGAGATCAGGCTTGTTCCGTGAGGTTGATTAGGAGCATTCACCTACTCATCAGCATTAAATGATTAAGTAATTTATCAATAACAAGCTATCAGTGATCACAGCAATTTAATTTACATCGATCAGCAGGTTGCATTACCTTACATAATCCTGCTTTCGTAAAGCTTCAGTGTTCTGCTGTTCTTAAATGTTCAAGAATAGTTTTTTGGGTTGTTTTCGGGGTGGACACATTACTTAAAACTCCTTCACTTACACTTCAAATGCGACGGTTTTCTGCCCACCTTCATGTTCCTAACTAGCAACAAAAAGCATCAAAGGTAAATCTGTGACAACTCACCTTCTGCCTCCTTGTAAGCTAGCAAATTCTTGCTGTTTTTTGGGGGGGGGTTTAGGAAAGTGAAAACTTTGAGTACGTCGGCGTGTTCTCCACAACTCTGGCACCCCCACCCCCCCAAAAAACTATCACGACTTAGCTTTACTTTTACTTGAGTATGTAGATTTTTCCAGAGCAGATGGGACCTCGGTTAGCCGTGTTCGCGTTGAAATGAGTGGGGGGAAGGCTGGCTTCACAGCAGCCAGTCCCGCTGTATCTCAGCCGCCACGAGTATCCAGCTGTTTGACTCCGCCCACATTTGGTTACGCACGTGTGGGCGGGACAGCGCGGAGGAAGCTCAAGAAGACAAGTTCGTCCTACCTTGTTTGGAAAACGTTTTAAAAGAAAAAAATAGCCATTACATCCAAACCATGTTGTAGTCTGAATATTAACGTTTTAAATTCCTTTCACCGTGAGACCCTGAGAGTAGGTCTATTAAACTTGGAAGCTGTCCGTCTCCTAGCAACGCAACTGTTTCGCTGGTAACTGTAGGAGGAGTGGGTACGGCCAGAATAAGAGAGGGCTCTGGGTACAACCTGGAAACTTTCACATTTTATTCTTTTGTGTGTGTGTGTTATTTTCCCGTGTTTTCTTATCTCATTGTAAAGATACACGTCTTCGTCATTACGTAAGCACCTTGTAGCTCTCTGTTTATATACAACATGTGTGAATGAGCGCGAGACACCGAGACCCTCAAACAAAACTTGTTTCTGCTGCCCTCTGCAGCTTTAACAGATTAATATCTCTTCATATGTCAGCTCTAAATAATCTGTGGTGGGTCCTTCTGTGAAAAAAATCAATTACGAATCAGCATATTTAATAAAATATGTAAACCTTTTTCCCCATTCTTTTCTGATCAGTTCCTATAACTTCATTAGTACAAAAGATAGATACATGGAATTTATCAGGGCCAAAAAACATATCAAAGCTCGGTTAAAAACGGCAGACAAATCCTTTTTACACCGTCTCCACCTATCTTTTCCATTAAAAGCAGTAATCATGTAATATATTTATATAATGTTATATCATAGTTTACATTGCAAAACTGCCCCACTCTCTCTATGAGACAGAGTAAGAGAATCAGTGCCCTGAATGTTTTATCTGTTTTCTGATAATTCACTGGAGCTTTCAAGACTTATATGACCACGTGGAATAGATGACTGGTCAAAATTTATCACAGCCAGTGGTTCAATCAGAGGTGTACAACACATGAGCAACATGTGAGAGCAAGGATAGGACCAGCAGGAATGCAGCATTTGCTTATATACTTTACTTAGGTTTAATGTACTTGTACTATTTATTTTTGTCTGTATATATTTTTTAGTATTCTCATACTATGGTACTTTTTTATTCAGCTATATTTTGAATGCATTATTGTATTTATTTTACAGCTTTAGCTACTTATTATTTTGCATATTAATTGCATTATTTTAGATCGAGCCACATAGCAATATCGGTGATATTGGCATTCTTTGTAACATCAAAAACATATAGACATAAAAGTGTCTGAGTATGTTTACTTTAGGTACTTTAAATATATTTTGATTGTTCAACCTTTTCACTGTTGAGCTATTTAAGGTAGGATTAAAAGTTTTAAATGAGTTAAAAATCTAAATACTTTCTTCCACTTTGCCAAATAATTGTCCAACAGAAGATTATCTTTGAATTCTTGGGCAGCTCCACTTTTCACATAATAAATCTGTAATAGGACACAATTTTCACAAACCTGAAATTATGTTTTCGACGTCACTTTTCTATTTCTGATTTTTTTTTTTTTTTTATTAAGTGTTCTGGTTTTCCTGTTATGTTCTTGATTCCCCTGTGGCCCCCATTTAAAAAATCCTGGAAATAGGGGTTCAACTGGGGATGAACAACTCAGAACAGCGCCTGGTACCTTAAGTTAACGAGCAATTAAATCTGATCAGCACATTAATGCATATTGCTGTCAAATGAGTTCCTTTTGATTGTGCTACTTCCAGTGATACTTTCTCAGTAATAAAAAAATAATGTCACCCCACGTTCCATTTACTACACCTTTCAGTGCATTGGTTTTTTCTCATCCCTTTGATGGCTTCAAGGTGCAAATGTGAGCATATTCAGTATCTAGCTCATGTTACGGAAGAGGACCAACCATAAATTATTTTTTATTTTTTTTTTGCAGGTAATTTGAAAGTTCAACAAACATCAGCACACACACAACTCGTATCTGAGCAGTGTCTCATAAAATGTACCTGATAGCTAATGTACAGTTGCTTTATTTCCCAGGGCGAGAAAAAACGTCAGTGTGCAACACTGAGAGGTGGTAAAAAATGTAAGAAAGAGAGGACAGGAGAGGAAGATGAGAGCTTTTTTTTCAAAGGTAGGTAAGTAATGCTTATTTATAAAGCACATTTCACAGACATGTGCTCAAAAAGCATTTTAAACAAATTAGAGTAAAATAAATAAGAAAATGAAATGCTGTAAAAAATAATTCAAAACAAAGTTAACATACAGAATAAATTAAAATAAGAAAAAATAAATAAATAAAAACTTGGTTAAACAAAATGGTAGGGACTGTTCAGCAAATGCAGTTTTATAAACTGGAAATTTAAATCTTACATTAATGTCCAAATGTATTTTAATCAGAGTTTTTCAGTCAGATGTTGGATCAATACATGATGTGTTAAGTTACATCAAGTAAAACAGAACACAGAATAGCAACACATATCAGCTGATCACAGCCTGTACACGAAGAAAATCTACTGCAGCTCACAAAAGAAATTAATATGTGACTTGTTTTTAAGTTGCACTGCAACACCTGATTTAATCAACTACAAAATTCCACTTTAGCCCCTGGTTTTAGCATATAGAAGGTCAAATGTTTACCTACATTTTTATACCAAGCATACCATGAATGACTTAATTTGTGCTAAAGTTATTATACATTTAAAAAAAAATCAACTGGGTAGGAACTTTATTCCATTTTGGCTGCTTTCTATATGAAATGTCTCTGTTATTAGCTGATTAGATGACCCATCAATTCCTGGTAATTGCTGATGAAATTCAAAGGTGTTTAATAAGTGGCCAGTATCAGTTGAAATAGTCAGTATCAGTCAGTATCACATGGTATTATTATATTACATTTTTTTAGTCACTTACTTGAACAAGAAAAAACCTGTTGAATCCAAGTTGTTGAAGGAATAATGTATTAATAGACTGATTAACATCAGCCCTTACAACAACAGCAACGTCATTCCCAGTAATGTGAGTCACTTTCCATTTATTGTGATTTTAATAAGATTACAGAAAATGACAAATTAATGAGTAGCAATGTTTAAAAAATCGTATTTTATAGACATGTGCAACATGTCAGTGATGTAAATATATAATCCATTAACATAATAAAGAGAAAGAAAGAAAATGTAACAAAGCATCCTAATCAATCATTTCATGTTTTTTCTACTTACTAATGGCACCCGTTAAATCTTAATTTCCCTTAAAAGAGCAACCTGTAACCAAAACACTCATAAAAAGACTTATCAGGAAAAAAATTAGATAAAAAAGATGAAACAAGCAAAAATGTCTCAAAAACCACGAGCTAGATGTTACAGATTTAAGAAGAATGTAAGTCAGAAGCATATCTTACAGTCTTATAGTCGTACCAAAGCCCCACACGCTGAATGCAGGATAGAGTGGCTCTTTAAATGTGGTCTGGATCTTGTGCAAAAGACGCATGCCATCAGAGACACTGTAAAACGCCAGTGTTCCTGCTGCATGGTCCAGGAAAACGCCGATACGAGAAGACACCGGAGTTGTGATGTCTGTGCTTTTGTTGTTGTGCACAAAAGAGAATTTGGAGTCAGAGCAGTACAGACTCCAGGACTTGTCGTTCCAGCCCAAGCTGCATTCGTTGGCATTCCCTTTACGACGGATTCCTCTGTAGGTAACGGCCACATCTATCTCTGTTCCCTTCCAGTCCACCTCCCAGTAGCAACGAGTCCCAATCACACTATCCCTGCACAACACCTGGAAGGGAAAGGATGAAATGAGAGCTTAAAAGACATGATTTCATAAACTATAGAAATTACTTTTTTCCCTAATAATTTGATCAACTTGCTCTTTTATCCTCTTTAATGTTAAACCTCACCTGCTGCCAGTGGTCAAATCGGTCGGGGTGGTCAGGGTAGTTCTTGGGTTCATTCTTCATTGTGGCAGCTCTGTTACCCTCAGACAAGTGAAGGTTGGGGTGGACAGTGTTGACATCCAGAATCAGCTGACCAGCATCTGAACACAACAGAAAACAAGTCAAAAACTCTACTCTGCAAAGAGAAAATATGTGATGAACAGGAACACTCTTCTCTTCTCTGGGCCCAAGCAAAGTGGAAAACTATCGTCAGGTCTGATGATCAAAATAAAAAATTCTTCTTGGAAATCATGGATACATCTTCTAGGCTTAAATGCAATAGAGAGTTTTTTTTACCAGCTCACACTTCAAAATCCAGCATCCGACATAGTATGAGAGTAGTAGTGTGCATGGCACGGGTGACCTGCACATTTGTAAAGGTATGCTAGAGGACATAAACAACATCTATAGATAAATATCCTGATATCTACAGTGTCTACACAGGGAAGGCTTTCCTTATATCATTGAACTGCTGAGCGACTGAAGCATGAATGGAAAAACATTTGACTTTCAAAAGTAATTGTCTTCACTTAACAAATGCTTAAAGAGTGCTAACAAAAGCGTAGCTGATGCGGACAGTAGTAAATATTCCCCTATCCTATCTAAAAATGTGTCAAACAGCATTTTCAGATCAAACATTTGATATGTTTATGTTATTTCTGGAAACTATTTAGATTTAAGTGATTAGCAAATGATAGGTATTCTGTGCTTCTACCCACATAGCAAAATTGGTATGGCCCGGATCTGGCCCACACAATGTGCTTACACATGGCCCACATACCGCAAAGAATGACGGCCATGTGTAAGCACATTGTG
>VUQG01001637.1:0-13521 GCA_015106755.1 Etia nguti | reverse complement strand
TTAAAACCATCCATGTTTATGTGTGAGTCCGGAGTTAGCGCAGTTAGCCACGATTCTGTGAAGCACATCACGCTGCACTCCCTGTAGCTCCTCTGATGTCGGGTTAGAGCCGCCAGCTCGTCCACTTTATTGGGGAGAGATCTCACGTTCCCCATAATAACAGATGGAATCGCACCAGGAACCTGATGCTAACAGGTCAAAGTACAAGATATTAGTACCCAAGTATGAGAGATTAAAGACTGCTTTCTGTAAGGTACAGACCAGAACGGTCCAAATAAATACCCCTTCCAACAATAAAACAGTACTCCTTAAAGGATACTACACCAGTAACAAACCACTGTAAAGACACAATAAGGTGCTTTCTTTTCAGAGTGTGAATTAGATCCAGAAATGTTAGGGTCAAAGAATGAGCCTAAATATAAATGTTTCTATTTGAAAGCTCAGTTTGCATTAGATACAGATAAGAACTAAGTAAGCAGACAGACCGGTAGCTGGACAGATATATAGATGCATTAATAGAAAGAGTAGGCGTGTGGAAGAATATAGCTGTGCAAGGCGAGAAATGTATTTATAGAAGCAGAGATGTTGGGGGAGATATGTTGGGTGCTTTCTGTGTTTGAGTGCTGTGAGAGGGCAGAAAGCTGATTGCACATTTAGCTATGAGTGAATTCGTTAAAAATGTAGTATGTGTGGTTAATACTTACCTAAACCAAACACCTGAGAAGGATCAGAAAAAAAAACATTCTCATTTACCTCATTTCCTTTGTGCATATTTCTTTCTTTATTCTTGATGTAATCTTAATCTTGAGACACATGTACTCTGATATGATTAAAAGTTTTTTTTTAAATGATATTGATGTCAGAGGCTATCAAGCGCTTTTCTTTTACTTGAATTGAAAATTGAGTGTTTTGAGCATGTCATGTTTTAAATGAGGCTCATTATCAGGTTTTTAATCAGAAAAGAGAAAAGTGAGAAAAACAGAGTGAGATGGAGGGGTGGGATGAGAAAGCAGCTCTGGTTGTAGAAGTTCTGTCACTATGGGAACAGGAGGGCTGCTGATAGTAGCATGATTCCTTATAGTGAAGGTATTATGCCACCAATAACACCAGACCTGTATGGGGAGGAAAATGAGATAGGTCTGAGTGAGTCTCTGGATGTGCATGAGCATTCTACATCGGGTAACTGTCCTTACCAAGATTCTTTGTCCTTCACTTTAGTTGAGATTAAGATCCAGCTGGTGGTACAGAGTATATTTTTACATATGTCAGTTTTAACTTCTTAAGATTCCCCAGGTCTCTGTAAAATCCCCCTGGATAGGTGGGATAAGCTGGGTATGGGTTAGAAGGTATTGTAGTCACATGGTAAAGAAACCTACTTTCAGAAACTAGAAGAAGTCACCCTTTAAATCAAAACTCTTATATGAATGTTGGCTTCATAGTTCTACTACAGTAGATTTCCATTTCTGTATGCCACATAGGTGAAACTTATGTGATTTACTAGGAACATATCTAGGGAACTAGATGAATCACAGGCTGGTACAGTCATGAATCTGCCACTCTGCTATCGATTTGAGTACTGCACTTTGACACAGTTTAACACCTGAGTTCAATAATCCTCCTTCTCTGTCCTTTTTTGCTCTCCATATCCCTTTAAAAAGGACCAGCTTGCTCAATAGTCTATTTAATCATCAGTAGCACCATGACAAAACAGTTTATCAACAATTCAAACTTTAGTTTCATAAGACCTATTTCTTATTCCCTCTAAACAAAATAAGATAGAATATCAAAAGCATTAAATACAGAAAATAAAAAAGTGCAAATAATCCCTGTGAGACTAATGATCACTATAATCAAATCTAATAATGTGCAACGTGCTCCTCATACACCTTTCAAGTACAGGCCCCCACACAGTCCACAGTCGCACCCAGCACAGAGGGAGACTTTTTAATCAGCTAGTCCAGTTTCTTACTGTTTTCATCACTGATGTTGTTAACCCAACAAACAACAGCAAGGATAAAAATGAAACAGAAATGGGAAAACAAGTGGAGCATTTTGTTACACACATTGAAGGACCCTGAGCAAAAGTTTCCTCTGCCCTTTTTGTAGAGGGCATCAGTGTTGACAGACCAGTGTAGTTTGTCATCAAGATACACATCAAGGTGGCTGCCCCACATCACTGTCCACACCTTCATTGTTAATAGACCAAAGGGAAAGCTTTGATGCCTAATAGTCAACTATCTTCTCATCTTATTGAGCCTGTTTCTTAAAATCCAGAGCTGAATGGTGTTAAACACACTAAGAAAAAAACATTCCTGTACTTACTTCACAGGAGTGAGGTAAGTACAGGGCTCTATCAGCCACATTAATGTTCTCCTGGTGCACTAATTATAACCGGTCCAATGCATGATGGACTTGCAGTCTCAGTAAGCGTAGGAGTAGCCTTTCCATTGACTTAATAATATAGAACATGAGGGAAACGTCTCTGTAGTTTTAAATTAAGTCCGCCATTCTGCCCTTGGTGCTCGCACAAGACATGATGGTTTCCACATGGACAGAACCCTCTCAAACTAAAGACTCAGGGTGAAGATAGGTTCCTCCAACTGAGACACAGTCTTTATGTAGCCTGGGACTTATCCCATCTGGGGCCAGCACCTTTGCCAGATTGCAGGTTCCTCAACTCAGCTTACCGCATTGACAGAAAATGCAGTCTTTAAGGCACTTTATATTGCAAGGTGAAGATCCTACTACTATAATAGGGAAGAAGGGTGGCAGATGAAGAGATGCTGAAGTAGAAGGTGCTCCAGCTGTAGTGTTAGAGGAACTGCTTTGTGAGGGTGGTGGTGGAGGAGAGTCTGGGCCAGTGATGGTGGAAGGGAATGCCAGGTCAAACCTGCTATAGAACAGGTTAAACTCATTTACCAGCTCCATATCTCCAAGAAGCTAGCTTTTCTTCTCCTTGAATTCAGTGATGCTGTTCATTCATCTCTTTGATGTTGTTGCGCTGCAGTTTCCTCTCCCGCTTCCTTTAATAGACCATTTTTGCCTGATTCACATTACTTTTCAGGTTGCGCTATGCCAACTTGAACTTTTCCCACTCACCAACCTTGAAAGCTTCCTTTTTCTCACTTAGGAGGCACTTGATGAAGCTTATGCGTGAGTTCAGTAAGGAAGATCTGTACTCAGTCGTCTGCCTGCCCTACTGGGTGTTGGGCTGGTAGTCTGTTCATTATATTGCTTTCCCATGCTATCAATCTCAGTACTGACATCTTTACTCTAGTCCAGTCGGCCTCCAATCTACGTGGTTTAAATCTGTGGTCTCCTTCATTCCCCCTTTCAGCCTCTCATACCCATGCAAGCCACCTCCTCTCCATGTCCATCTCACCCAACTCACTCAAATCAGCAAATGGTTCTCAATGGCACATCTACCTCCCTGATGAAGTTAATGTAGTTAGTTATACAACCAGCAATCCTGTCAGTATCAAAACTATTGTCAACCTTCATGAGTACATCCCAGACTGGTCCTGAATTGGGATTTAATTAGCCTCTGGAGTCCACTGGAGCCCTGGTGACCAGGTGGTTTTATACTACCTCAGTACACAGGATTTGCACAAAGGTCTTTATACGTAAACCAGATTTTAATATGATTTACCAAATAATGCACAAGTTAAAATACCATAGACCTTTATAACACTGACATAAGGCACAAATCCAGGATCTTATTGTGCCTTGTAGGTCAGTCATCACACTAAGTAAAGCGGGAGGGAGGGAAGTCAAGAGGGAGCTGATATCCACACCTATGATATGTAACTGCAGACTCCATTCAAGGAGGGATGCAAACAACAATGTTGGAGAACTCTCTCAGTAAAAACAGTGGGGGAAATAATTATTTGATCCCCTGCTGGGTTTGCTCTCTTACAAAAAATGAACAGTATCTAATTTTTATGGGATAAAAGCATCCATCCATTCTTTTGCACTTATCCTTATCAGGGTTGCTGATACGCACACATATTAATAAAGGATTTTATCTATGCCTAATTGGTTTTTAACATGCATCGGGGGCAACCTGCAGTTCAAGATCTTGCTCAAGGATACGGACTAGAGGAGTCAGTGATTGAGCCACCAACATTCTGATTGGTAGATGACCCACTCTACCATCTGAGCCACAGTGCCCCCCCCCAAAAAAACAAAAAGACTTTGCAGACTGCTGATGACACCACTGGCAAAGAGGCAGAAGCATCAAAGAGGAGTGGGTAGGGAACAGCAGCAGTTTCTCATGCTTATATGCCATATGTTATGAATTTGCAAAGCACAACGTCTTTCCTAACCTAGGGGTTTCAATTCTAGTGTCCCATTGTTAGTTTGATTATTTCCGTTGTTTACCTCATTAGTCAGTGAACAAACATTTGAAACATTTTCCAGATTTCGTTGAATTGTTAAAAATACAACCAATTCAAGTTGAGGTAAAATGAGCAAAATGATCAGTGGGTTGATACATGAGGGGAAAAAGAACATAGTCAGGACAGAAACAGGATTTGGGCAGGTGAGAAGTATAACAAATGGAAAAGGAAACACAAATAAGAAGAAAGCAAAAATATTAGAAATGCTGGAACACTATTTACTGTTAGTTGAGTCTACAATCAGGGGGTATGATAAAGTTGGGGACATGTACAGTGCTTTGAGTTTTTGCCCCCTTCCTGATTTTTGTCCTTATTTGTCATACTGTGTTTCACATCATGAAATTAATTTTAATATTAGACAAAGATAATGTGAATAAATTCATTTTTTTAAAGATGGTTCTATGAACAGCTTGTTTAGGCCATGCAAAAGAATGTCAATCGGATTTAAGTCCGGACTTTGACTTGGCCACTTGAATGCCTTCATTTTTGTTCAAATGGCTATTCAGAGATGGACTTGCTGTTATTTTTGAAATCATTATCCTAATTCATAACACAAGTGTGCTTAAGTTTCAGAACAACTGAAGGCCAAACATTCCCCTTTAGGATTTTCTAGTAGAGAGCAATTCCATCAAATATTTCAAGTAATCCTCGTATTGAAGCAGCCCCAACCATCACACTACCAACAACATGTTTGACTGTTGGTGCGATCTTTATTATGAAATTTGTTGACTTTGTGCCAGATGTAATGGAACACAACACTTTTAACACAATTACTTTTTCACACAAGTCCAGGCAAGTTGGGGCAGCTTTTTTCCACATATCAGTGAAATCATCATTTAAAAACTGCATTTAGTGTTTACTTGGGTTATGTTTGTTTAACATTAAAGATTTTTTTGATGATGTGAAACATGGAAGTGTAACTGTTAGGAATAAAATGATTAAATAAAGATGTTTTTTATTATTTGTATATACACATTTCTATGTGCTCATTAAAGAGTTGGCACTCTGTGTGATTGGGGTCAAAAGCTTCATTCAGCGCTATGACTAAATAATAATACGTGTTTTTGTTGTAGTAAAAAACTGTATGGCCTGCTCTGAGGGTCATCTTCTGTGTGAGACAGACAGTTGATGTCACGTCGAGGTCCAGTGCTGTAAACTTGTAATTTCAACTGCTGAAGCAAATTAAATCTTTTAAACCATAGATGTTCTCCTGTACTTCCTTGAGAAAAAACGAACACGTCATAACATATATGAAGAAAAATAAGAAATCAGGAAAGGGGCAAACACTTTTATCATTTGCTGACTGGTAATCATGTTCCCTCACACACCTGAATGCAGATAGAAATATAAGGGAGAAAAGAAAAGAAAACTCCAGGCTAGGAGAAAGAAGAAGAAGGAGATGGCCTTGTCTTCTAGACTACTCATCAATTCTTTTTCTCATTATAGCCTATTACCCATGTAATATTTGTCAACAAGTCCACTGAAAATGATGTGCTGAACTCTAAATAGTCTAAAGAAACAAGTTAACGTGACTCTGAATAAGAACGAAGACAATCAGGACAGATCTAATGACAGGTACACTACTAAATGCTACCATCTGACTGTAAAGTAAATGAAAGCATATTATCAGTATGAACTGGTTGGATTTACTCATACATTTCGGCGCCGCTCCAAGCTGACTGTTAAGTACATGACATTAACTCATTGATTTTAGACGGTTATGGTGAAAATATAGGATCAAGCAAAGAAAAGGAAAAAAAGCAGTAAGACAGGCTCAGACTGGTCAGTTTGGTAGTGAAGGAAAAATAAGTATTTTTGACTGCCTGTAAATGGTTGCTGGAGGTTGATTGCAGTCACTGGGCAAATTATTGCTAAAGCCCCAATCAAACAGTTCTAGAAACCAGTCACTGACCTCCATTTGTCTACCATGTTAAATGTGATATAAGCCTTCTCCATTTGGTGTGGCTGTAGCTCAGGAGGTAGAGCAGGTCATCTACTGATTGGAAGGTTAGTGGTTTGATCCCTGGCTCCTTCAGTCTGCATGCCAAGTATCCTTGGGCAAGATACTAAGTAACTCTCCGATGCATCCATCAGAGTATGAATGTTAGTTAGGAAGCACTGGAAAGCTTAAATGAAAGTGCTGGTGTGAATTTGGCATGTTGTATTGAGTACTCCGGGAGAGTAGAAAAGCGCTATATAAGAATCAGTCCATTTACCATTTCTGATTTGCGTCATACTTTTTCAAGTTTTACTGCTGCTCAGCTTCTCAGTGAATATTTCTAAACATGAAAAATTACAGGTAACTATGGCAGACAAAGTAATCACTAGGAGGTTTGTGGTGGACATGCTTCGTTGCAACTGATTTCACCCAGCGAGAACCAGCAACCTCCAGCAGCCACTGCCAACCAGTCAGGGAATACACATTTTAATACACAGCTGGTGTTTGCAGTATGTTTAATATGGTGGACAAATCTCGAGCAATTTGCGCATGACATGAGAAACGCCAGTATAAAATTCATGTATATTCAATATACAGAGGTAGAACCTCGTCCAAACTCCAGACAGGACTGATGTGCTGGAGACCTGGTAGAGACCTGATAGATGTTAATGTAATGGCACAAAATGGATCTTTTAAAAAAGGTGCCAGATTGGATATAGAGGGATATCCAATTTTTTAATTCATGTATATACTTGAAAATGGACTGTCATTTGTGTGCACTTCTAGGCTTACTCACCTCTGAAAAATTTATATCATTCATCAGTAACTGCGTCCATCGTTGAACGATTCAGGAAATGGGATGTGAAATGATTCAGCCCGTCAATCGTGCCCAACACATGGAAAACAGTTGGACATGCATGACATAGGCTGGCATAACTGGCCCTGACAGCTGGCTTAACAAAAAGCATTTCACAGGAATGGCAAGAAGACTAATAACAAAGGAAATAAGTGAAAAGGAATCTTTGCAGAGACACTATTTTAAACTACTATCAGATGAAGTTATTGGAAATTCACAAATAGAAGAGAAACAATGCTGCCTCTAAACTTTTGTGTAGGCTCTGAGAGGTTGCAGACTCAGTGGGTTTGTGCACACAGAAAGAAAAGCACTGTGGGAGTTTTTCATCCATCAATAGGTGCCTTTCCCTCAGGGTCCTGGGATTTCAGCCAGAAGCCCTGCTTCTAAATGCACAGAAGTCGCAGCCTTCAGATACGCGCACTGACACATATACAGACATAATCATATATATTCCTATACAGTCATACACAATGGCATACACAGACACACTCCATTGATGCACATAAAGTGCATACCAACTGCCTCTTCTCCATCATCTTTCTGTCTGGCATCACCAGTTTCCATAGTGACACTTGAATAAATAATGATTTATTACATGGGGTAAAACAGAAAATGAAGTGAACAGGCCTTGAATAAAGAATATATTTCTTGCCCTCAAAGGAATACGTTTACCCAAGGCAGGACTCCACGCCGGGAAGTCATCTGAAAAACAGTTGGTGAATTCATTTCCCTCACAGAGGATGGTAGAACTGGGACACATATTTTTTTTATCCTTGATGTGAAAATAAAGCCTTTTTTTCTTTTTAATCAATCAGAAGTGATGCAGTGGAGACCCTCAGCAAAAGGAAAGAGAGACTAGGGAAAAGAAGAAAGAGATGGAAGTTGTTTTATTGTCAAACAATAAAATTAGTAATCAATGATAAATCAACTTGCTTAAAGTGGACCCTTTTCCAGCTATACTTTTATTCTTGGAACTGTGACTCATGGAAAACTACTTTGGTAATTATTAATCTTATACTTGGCTTCACCACAGTCCCTCAGTTCATCAGTGTAAAATAAACTCTGTTCTTTTTTAGGCCACACTTCCCTTTTAGATTGCCTGCCCCTCCCAAACACAAGGTTTGAACCAGCGATGATCTGGGGGATTGTGTTTCACATCCTATTAATCCTCTTGTAGAGAAATTTGCTGAAAGTCAGTCGGGGATTCAGCAGTGTGTGTTTGCAAGTGAATGGAACTAAGGTAATCATTTAAAGTTGCTTTTAGAGTTTTTTTTAAAAAAGCCCACATTTTAATTGTGCTACCCAAAACCCAGCTGTGCCATGTCATCTAGTGTTAACTCCAGTCGATGAACCATCACAGACATTGATCAGTGTAACTTGTGATTTTCTTATCACATTCTAATATGGGGGCATGAAACAGTGTGTGACAGCACTTTGTGGTATTAATTGGGGATGCTTATTATTTCTGAATTACAGTTCACGAACAAACGCACTGGTGCAGCTTCTCCATTGATGTAGACACTCTACCTGTAGGTTGTGAAGAGAGAGCTGAGCATGAAGGCAAAGCTGACAATATACCAGCTCCTATTCTCACTTCTGTCCTCAAGCTGTGGTGACTGAAAGAATGAAATCACTGAAGAAGAAAAATGGTTTCCTTCTATCGCATCTGGGCTCAGCCTAAGAGATAGGGTAAGGTGCTCAGTCACTCGTTTGGAGTTTACAATGGAGCCACTGGTCCTTCACATCAAAAGGAGTTAGCTGAGATGGTTTGAGGTTCAGACCTAGGAATTGCTGAAGGGATTATATCTGTCAAGTAAGCTTCCTCAAAAGTGACTGGAGTAGGTGGTCAGGGTGACAAGGGTATGGAGATGGAAATGTATAAGTGGCAGAAAATGGATGGATGCATGGATGGATTAACCCTTAGATTTATTAGTTGCTTTTTGTTGGAGCATTGGTTTTTGGTAGCTCTTATATGGAGAGCTATCAGAATGAATAAAAAGGTACCTGGGACAGACACCAATTGCTTGTGTTCTGCATAATTATCTTTAGTTTCTGCTTTAATGATTAGTTTTTGTATCTTGTCTCTCTTTATCTGTGCGTTTTGTATTTCCCCTGTATGTAGCTCATTGTTTGGTGTTTACAAGTTTAAGCTTGGTCCCTCTTTCAGTTTACTTTCTGTTTTTATTTTGAAGGTTGTTTCCTTTCCTGTTTTTGTTTGATATTTTTACTATTTTTCCTTTGTTAGCATCTTGATTGAGTTCACCTGTGCCTTATTATTAATCCTGTCCGAACAAAAGACTCAGTTTAATTTTAATTTCATTCAATTCAGTTTTATTTATACAGCGCTAAATCACAACATCAGTCGACTTAAGGTGCTTTATATTGTAAGGTAGACCCTACAATAATACAGGCAACACCTGACTGACTCTCAGCCAGGTGTTGTCTGAACTGCCTCGACTTCCTCTGTTTGTTCTTGCTCTATCCGTCTCTATTTGTCTACAAGGAAGCACCTTACTGATTTTAATAACAACGTGACACCTTCAAATTGTATTCACTTGTGTAATGTGACTACAATATGTCTTAACAAGTCTAACATCCTCTCAGTAAATGTATTCATTTTAAACCTTTAAGCTCGTATGGTGAGCATTTTTAAATGCATGCTGCTCAACATCTCATTACACATTGGTTTCAAGTGATATTTGAGAGGGTTGCAGCTGGCCTGGAGCATATCCCTGTTGTCACAGGGCAAGAGGTGGGATACACTCTGGACAGGTAGCCAGTCTGCCCCAGGGCTAACACAAAGAGACAGACAACCTTTCACACTGAGAGCCAATATAAATTTACCAATTAACCTACAGTAACATGTACCGAGAGAGAACCCACACAGACACAGGAAGAACATGTGAATTCCATGCAGAAAGGCTCCTGCCACCTGATGGATTTAATCCCAGGACTTTCTCACAGTCAGGCAATGTGCTAATCACAACACCACTGTACTGCCATCTCAGTGTCATATTTTTCTTATTCAGTCAGATTATGTGTGATTAAACAAGATTTAGCTGCAGCAAATGTACCTAGAACATCCCTGACCACAGCCATTGGCATTCAATACCAGATCACACCAATCACTAATCTGAGTTTTATTTTACTAAAGGGGAAATTATAGAGTTTTATTTTAGGACAACAGAAATTCAATATTGTTTCACTAATGTGTAGAATCATTATATTTAGCTGGAGTTATTTTACCAGTTTTGTGCTTTTCTTGGCAACAAGTAGGCTTGTAACCTGCATGGGCAGCAAAATAAAACTGATAAACCCTCTTTCAATGGGAATGAATTGGGATGGAGTAAAAGCAATTGAAAAGAAATGGAAGTGAGGTTCAATGAAAGGTGCCTAAGTTCAAGTGCCAAACACTGAAGCTGATGGAATTAATTTCAGCACAGATCATTCTGACACTCACAACCCATACCAGACAGCAGTAAAATGGAGAGCTGAACCACAAGTGAAATACAAAGTTAGCGTAAGTATATTCACAAAACCAAATACAGTACAATACTACATGGGGCCTGTTCAGTGATACAGTAAGTCACCTGTGTATGAACTTGCAGTAAAATAGACTTGACACTTCCCATATGGAAAAGATATATATAAATCTTATAAAGTTTGTATCTGTCTTGTGTGAAACTTGTATGAAAAGCATACAAGAGTGAAAACAGATATAAGATCCCTTGAAAAATTATATAAATTAAACTTGTATGTTTTGGATACTTACTAAAACAATATATGAAAGTGGCCACTTTCATGAGTAAATCATATAAGCCTTATATGATTCACTATATGAAGTAGGCCAAATCTGATGCAAGTCTTTTATAAGTTTTTTCTATTTCTTTTCCATATGGGTTAGTAGTTTCCACGAGACTTCCATGAGTGCAACAAAGCAAGGGAATGTGCTCTTCTTTGGAATTGTAAATGCTGTTGATTGGTCATCATACACACTTCCTGCTAGAAAAAAAAAGGGCCTGCTTAATGGCAGTGCATGACTGACTGCCTTAGGCGTAGTGCAATAGAGTCATGAACCAGCATGTCCTTGGATTGTGAGCGAAAACCCAAACAACAGGAGGAAACCCAGTAAAACTCTCTTAAGGCCATAGGAAGCGACGTGCTGGGTGCTTCCTGTTGCTCTTTCAGGGAACTGACAAAATGGTGTGAGTCTTTATTATAGCGCATATTTATCATAATGTCACTCATCATCATTATCATTAACAGCTAGTTTTAGTTTTGGCCTTCTTATGATCAACCATTCCTTGAGCTTAAAGCTAAAGCCAGCATACATCAACATTTATAGTAACAGCAAAATCTAAATTTATTTCAGAGATACTGAGACAAAGGCTAGATAAGTTAAAATGTAAACATTTATAACCTTATAAACACACACATCAACGCAAAGACAGTTGCTTTTTTGTTTGGGTGAGTGTGTTTATAAAAGTTTTTAACCACCCCTCATTTCCTTATACAGTATTTTTCTGGGAAAATGTGTGCAACGATTTAATGAAACATGTGCAAGCGTACAGTGAAAGGAAATAATTATTTCATCCTTTGCTGAATTTGCACGTTTGCTCTGTTACAAAGAAATTAACAATCTCTAATTGTTATAGTATTTTCATTTTAATGAAGAGAGGCAGAATATCAACCAAAAATTCAGAAAAAAACACATTACGTGAAAGTTAGAAATTAATTTTCATGTCCTTGCGTGGCGTAAGTAACTATTTGATCCCCGAGCAAAACATGACTTAGTGCTTAGTGGAGAAGCCACCAGTTGGTAAGGACAGCAGTAAGACATTTCTTATAGTTAAATGCATTTCAGGTGATGCTTTGGTCTTCCTCTCTTTATAGTAACTCTCTAGATGCTTCAGGATTCGGGCTGCCATTTTGCAACTCAACCTTTCAGCTCACTCCACAGCCACTCTTTTGTTTCCTTGGCAGTATTTTTGGGTCATTGTCATGCACTGACTGAAATGTAGCCCCAAACACTGTTGTACTCTCTTGACCTTCTCTATTACTTTTTAAGTTGTTATGTTTTTCATTACGACTTGAAACAGAAGTACAGCAGTAGCAGTAGCTACTGTGGATTGAGTTACCT
The DNA here is from genome assembly GCA_015106755.1 of Etia nguti. Classification (NCBI taxonomy): domain Eukaryota; kingdom Metazoa; phylum Chordata; class Actinopteri; order Cichliformes; family Cichlidae; genus Etia; species Etia nguti. Next base: position 1,189 of record VUQG01001637.1, on the reverse strand, counting down.
TTTGGCTGGTTGAAGTCCAGGAACTTGTAAAGAAGGACCAGGGCTTCAAAGTGGTGGGGGCCTTCACAAGATGAAATAACCAGTTTATGGAAGAGAAGAGTTTTCCTGGTCACCAGTGAGGGTGTTTTTTTTCTTTTCTTTTGTCCTTCACTTGGGAGCTATGAGACTCCAGCAAAAGATAGACAGAGCCATCATCTACAAATGGTGAAAACATGGAACAGTGGTGAACCTTCCCAGGAGGGGAGGGCAGCCCAAAATTAGCACAGCTATGGCTCCCAGAGGTCACAAAAGACCCCAGAGAAAACAACCAAAAAACTCCAAGCCTCACTTGCCTCAGTTAAGGTCAGTGTTCATGACTCCACCGGAACATAAAGGCTCTACTCAGTTTTGCTAGAAAACTACTTGATGATCCCAAAGACTTTAGGGAAAATGCTGTGTGGACTGACGAGACAAAAGTTGAACTTTTTGGAAGGTGTGTGTCCCTGACATAACAGTAATACAGCATTTGAGAAAAGGAAAATCATACAATCAAGGTTGGTCTGGGGCAGTTTTGCTGCCTCAGGACCTGGAAGACTTGCTGTGGTAAATGGAACCATGAATTCTACTCTCTGGCTGGTGGCTTCCTTGATGACTCTTGGTGGCGCTGTCACTTGGTGTTCGCTCTCTCTGCGGTAGAGTATCACTTCCTGTTCCTGCTCAAACAGAGTGCTGTTTTTGAGTAGCTTATCTGCTTAGCAATTTAATTAAAAACTTTTAGATACATTCTATTTTCATAGTATAATCTTCACGTGCTTCATCCAAAGCACACTTTCTGTGTACTCACTACCTAATTTATAGCCAAAGTATTCACTCACTGTGTCTTTACTGTTTCGCTAGCTTAGCTTAGCTCGTAGCCAACTCGCTAGCAGCATGGCCTCTTCACCTGTCCCTCCTGCACTTTCCTGCTCTTTGTGTCAGATGTTTAGTTACTCCTCGGCCTCCTTTAGCAGTAATGATACTTGTAACAAATGTAGCATATTTGCAGCTCTGGAGGCCAGGATTACTGAATTGGAGACTCGGCTTTGCACCCTTCATTCACCCGTAGCTGGCCAGGCCCCTGTGGCTGGTGCAGCCGAAGATAGCGTAAGCCCCGCCAGCTGTTCCCCGGCAGACCCCAAGCAGCTGGGGAAAGAGGGCGGTTGGGTGACGG
>VUQG01001634.1:69920-90888 GCA_015106755.1 Etia nguti | reverse complement strand
GTTGGGGGGAAAGAAAAAAAAAAAAAAAAAAGATATCTGGATGACTTTGCAGACACGTCATTTGTTTATTTCTCTTTTCAGAGACAGGGCAGGTTCTTTTTTTCCCCCTAAAGATTAAACTAAATGAAATGAACCTTTTCAGGTAATAAACTATGCCTGAATGGCCTTTTCTGGTTATTTGCACCACTCTGTCTGCTATACACAAATACTGTTTGGTGGCTGATAGAAGTTACAAATCCCTACTTTAAGCGAGCATAAGCTCAGGTTTCTGAAATAAGCACAGAGGCCTGAAGTAATCACACTGCTGTCCCAACAACTCACATTCCAGTTGCGATTACTGCCAACAGCTTACCAGTGCTGACAATTAGGATCCAAGGAGGGCTGCGGCAGATCTTTCAGAGGGCTTCGTCAACAGCATCGAAGACCAATCGCCCAGTGGCGCCTCTGTCGCGGTCTTTATAACCCTCCTTTTCCTGGATTTTAGTACGAAACTAGCTCACATACTGCACGTGACTATAGTAAAGTGCATTAATCAAAGCAAAGTGAATATGTAACGTTCAAAAGGCCTCACAGTGTTCGCCTGTGCCGATATGCGATCAAGGTCAAAGTGTTCAAAGGAAGAAGAATCCTATGATTAAGATAGTGAAACTGCTGGACTGTGAGGTGACATCCTATTAAATCCTTCATGGTAAAGACATTAAATCTCACTTTAATCAAACCACACTTTGATCTACTCCAATTTGATATTTCAGTGAGAAGCAGTGGAATGAAACTAATTTAATTATTAACCGTTTTGATTCATCAGCTGATTAGAATAAAGATGAGTTAAGCACACTGTCCTTATCTTGTGCGGCATCTATGCATGTTGTTTTATAGCAATAATTACGAAGGGACCTGCAATCTCAAAATCTGAATCTCAAATTAATTTCGGTCTCACTTTCTTCCCTGAGACTGATTTAACTTCACATCCCACTCAGCATTTGTCTTTTATACTCGGAAAGTCACAATGAGCTTACTGTGCTAAAACAAGGCTTTCATATATTATGAAAAAAGGAATTTTATCAAGCAATTTTGTGCAGGTGAGCCACTTTTATTCTGCATTTTCTTAGACTGGTAAACTCCCACCATGCATTGTGAATCAAGTCTCCCCAACACGTCTTTGATAATTCTGGGAATGCACAATTTTCTGTTTGACCTTCACCGAACATCTCGTGGCGCACCGACTCCCCATCATGCTTCCAGAGGTAATTCACTGGCTCAGTTTCACAGTTCAGTGGTTTCTACAGTGCAGACAAGCCCTCCAAACCTGTGAGACCAAATCCTGTCAATTATAGTGAAACTCTGATACTGTCACCGACTGTACCAATCAGAAGTTGATAATGACGGCGAGAGGCATTAAAACTGTGCAGGGACAACGGGACAGTGGCAAGGTCAGGAAGTATTAGGCACTCTTAAAGGGAAGACATCTCCTGTGGGCAGTGCTGTGAAATGTACCACAGAGATTAAAGTGTCAGAGTGGACGCAACATTAAAATCTTCTCTAAGGACTTAACATAGACTCTTCCAGATATTAGCCTGACTAGTTGAAACAGTCTCCATTTCTTTTACAAGTCATGACAAGGAGCAAATAGAGCAATGCTGCACAAAAATACTGATCTCCGTACCTTCTCCATGAGGCTGAAAGAGCACAATATTCATCCGTGCTGACAGTTAAATAATAGATGTACCCCCCCACCCCCAAAAGAAAAAAGTAATTTTCCTCCAGAACTCTATCATACTATGAACTATGAATTGAGAATTTGAGGAAAATAGATTACACTGCCTGGATGTCATACAAGGCATATGAACATGAGTGACAAGAGGATATAGATTCTCTGACATTGTATTTGTGAAGACTGCAAGATTTATGGGTTACTGAGAGGTTGTAAGGGTGGTTATGTCATATTAAGAGCCATCATAAAAAGTTTGTTTGTAAAGACATGAATGAGCTGACCAGTCGGCCATTCTTTTATGTGCCAGTAGGTAGTAAATCTGACCATGAAGTAAGAAAATCGAAGCTGGATATACATTCTTGTATGTACAGATATACAAGGGTAAGTGAAGGTAGCAGAATGAAGGAAAACTCCCTCTCTCTCGCTCTCATAAATTTATATTATTGATGCACCAAATGTGCATCTGTTTTGTGTTTTTGGTCAGCATATTAAAATATTAAGAACATTTTGTATTTATCTATTTCCACCACAAACAGACTGCAAAACAGTACAAATTAAATCTTTGTAATTGCCAGATAGACTGGCACAATCTCTGGGGGCTAGCATTCAATACACACTAGCACACCTACAATATGTACCACTGCAATGCTGGGAGACACACCACAAGGTTTCAACAATCTGACACACAATAAATGAACATGATCTCCAGCATGATCCCTGAACACAACATATCATTCCTGATGTTCTGCACCGCATCTCTGGCAAGAGGCCGGGAGCACAACATCCAAAATGCTCCCTCTCCTGGGTTTGGACACCAAAGACTGATGGGATTAAGAGTGTGTGGGCTGATAGGACTCTGCTCTGATGCTATCCCTCAGATATACATCATTATAGAGAGGGGAATCCCACAGGCACTGGGATTAGCCCTCTAGATTTTCACTGCAGGTGATAAGGGAGAAAAGGAGAGGCTGGCAGAACTACACAACATAATGGGGAGATGAGGAAGCACAGATAGGAGAGAACCAGAGGACCGCACTGCCTGGTGTTATGCATGCGGTACAAAAAACAGGGTGCTCAGGTATGAGTAACTGCAAACAATAGCTACAACTTTGTGATAGGTGCGCGTCGCAGCCTCTGCAGGCAGTAATGCAAAGGCTGCATTGTTCTGGCTGTTTGCTGAAATGCAGGGGAAAAAATCAAATTTAAAAAAAGAAGTGTGGAACAGATGCGCGAGATCATTTTTTATGATTTTCACAACCCAGCTGAGATCCGGTCTCTGCAGATTTGTGAAAGCCAACGAGTGGAGCCAAAGGTTGGGATGTGAAGTTTGTGGGAGCAAGAATGTGTGGCTGCGTGCCAGTCAGTGTTAACGCATAGTAAATGAAGGCTTTTGTGGTGCTGCAGTGTCTATATAACTTTGATCCTCCAGCTGAATGTTCACCTCAGAGTCTCAGGAACTACACAGACCCAATAAAGAGCGGCAAAATTCCTCTCTTCGAGCCACGAAGACACAGATAAACCATATAAAATAATCCCTCACGTATGGCTCTGGCAAAGGCACCTCAGCTCTCTCTCTCGCTCACATATCAAACATGTATTCCCTCAGCCCTGCAAATCCCAGCTTAACCCTCACCCTGCAAAACCAGGCGGCTAGTTATCACCGCGGCTTTGACATTAGCATGCACGCCCTCTCTCATTTGGGAGATCTTCTTAAGAGTCAGGGATGATAAAAAGCTTTCCTCTTTACCGCTCTTCCGCTCCTGACTTTGACTCACCCTTCCTCTGCCTGGACCTGCCTGCCTCTAACTATGAGTTGGAGATGAAACGCTTCATTCACTTTCTTTTTCTCCTCCTTTTCTATTATCATGCAGTGCTAGCACAGCCCTGCTTGACATTTTTCTTTTCTTCTGCTCCTCTCCAGTCTCCAGTCTACACCTGCTGACACTTGAGAAACAAGCGCAGCACTATGCAAAAAAAGCGCCCCTTTTCCCCCCATTACTGTATATGCCGAGTCACCTCTAGGCCCACTTGAGCTCCTTATGGTCATAATTACAACCATTTCCTTGTGCCAATTGCTTTCGATAACTAAATGAAAGGCTGTTTTGTATTATTAAAAGTTTTAAGAGGGTTGAGTGTTGACCTGGACCAAGAAAAATAGCATGCCATGTGTAAATATGAGAATTATGATTTGTGGCTATAAAAGCGAGGTCTGAGAGATGCTTTAATCAGTCTGGACATGATGAAACTAAGGTAAGCCAACTCAAACATTGCTCAGAGTCTTAATTTGTCATTGCATGTTTAGATTTCTGCCCATCCGCCTTACATCATTCCAGAAAGCCAAGGGCTAAAAATATATTCCCACAACGTCGGTATAATACTTTGATAATGCAATTACTATCCTTCGTGACTGAATGGGGAGGGCAAAAGAAACATGAAAGACTGGGCTGAAAGCACGAAGGGGCGACAGAGCTATGGATTATAAGGGAACGTGATAATAAAAATGAAATCATCAGACACTCAAGCGATTATGCTAATGAACTCGTTCTGTATTCATCGTAGGTTAATCTGAATGCTGGCAAGAGAGCAGTGGCATTTTCTTGAACGCCGAAAGCTTTGATTGAACTGGCAGCAAGTTACCTCACCTCTGGAATCTAAATGCCGGAGGCAGGGTTAAAGGTGAAAACTGAATTTCTTAAGATGATCAATTAAGGAAAAACTAGCGGTAATGGCAGCGGTGGCTGTGTTCGTGGCGTTCGCCGCATTAATACTTGTGTTTTTTCCGGTCTTAAGTAGAAAAAAAAGAGTACACTTCAAAGTAAGATGGGGCTCACGAAGGCAAAATGCACCAAAACCAGCTTTTCTTTAACTGAAACACAATATACACCAGAACTAGTGGTGATGCTCAGCTAGTATTGACCAGACGAGATTTCAAAGGGAACCTTGTGACCTTTGTTGTCTGGTCAGGTGATGGAGCGGAGAAAAAAACGTGAAAGGTCTTGTGGATTAGTGCCTCTGTGTTGGAAAGGGGAACTGGTCCAGGAGCCTCATCACACTGACAGCAGATTAGTGCTCCGCGGCGCCGCCAGAGCAGACGGCGCAAGATTAACTTTGATGTGCGATTCCACGCAGAGCAGCCGCTGGATATCAGCTTCCTCCACCAAATGGCCCCTTTTGCCCTGACTTTGCAGAGTGTGCATTCACGAGCTACGTTATCTAAAAAAAATCTGCTCATTTAAGGGGAGTTTATAGTGTCACCAGGCAGATGTAAAGATGTATAGCTCTTTTTTTTGGGGGGGGGGGCTATTTGCCCTTTAGGTCTGCATTTACAAGTTTCATTATCTATCAATTCATCACTTTAAAAAAAAAATGTGTGTGGGTGTTTGGAGTTTTTAGATGACGTAAGGGTACTCCATCAATTTTCCAGATAAAGATCAGTTTTATAATGAGGAGAGCTACTTGTAAAAACAGCTGTGTAATGTTTTCTGTGGATCTCGAAGGAGGTTTATCTGGTATATGTAACCCCTGACTATGTCACAGCAGTGTCATCAGGGTTATCTGTACTTTGGCTATAAGATAAAGCCTAAGTAGAATTCGAGTTTGAAAGGTTTAATGAAGCAGTGGCCTGTCGAATGCCTCACAACTGCACAAAAATGTAATACTAAAAGGAGTACCCCATTAATTCAGCAGCTGTTTAAACTATTGAATTAAAAAAAAATAATTGGAAATGCCCATCACAATATAGCAGAGCTGAAGGTGATGTCACGATCCACCATTTCAAACCCAAAGGTTATTCGATTTCCAATTACAGAAGACAAATAAAAGCTGTCCATTTGAGAAGCTGACATCCAAAGTAGTCAATTGATTCATCGTTATGACAAATGATGAAAATTGTGGCATTAAAAGCTCCAGATAAGCTAACAAATGGACTGGCATTAAGGGTTACTCAGTCAAAATATGATTTACATTCATGAATGAAGTCAAAAAAAGAATTTTGGTCTTTAGCTGCGGGCATGTTAACGTCACAACAAATGGTGAAAAAAAAGACTGAGGGTAGGCAAAATAAATAAATAACACAAAAAAGTTGCAGGATAATGTTGAGGAAGACAATCAATTGTCCTCAGGCTTTAAAAAAAAAGTTCTATATTCCGTTTGAGCTGCAACTTTAAATTGTCTGTATCAGCTTTTTGCACCAAACAGCTGCAGCCTCTCATATATGGGTTCACTTCCTGTATACACAAGACTACACATATTTTCAGGATGCTTTGTAAGTAGATACAGTACTCGGCACATAAATGGCCTGTAACAATGGAGTATTGTCTTTGAAATAAACATCAAGGTATAAAAATACAGCTGTTAAAAAGAATATATATATATATATAAATATATGAGCAGTTGCCAGTTCAAAGGGACGCTTCGAAATCTCACGGTAAAAGTGAGAGCAATAGCCAAGGTTGGAATGAGACGGAAAGAGAGGCGAAGCGTAAAAATGTACTGAGCGCTCTCTCTCCCAGAGAGTGTGGACGGCAGCCAGACCGGCGACAGCAGCGAGCCCAGATAACAGCGAGTACCAAGGAAGCAGCGAGAACCTGCAGGGAAGTATTGGGAAGAGCTGCAGCTCTCTAACAGCTGCAGACTGGCCCCCGGGGCAGAGCAGAGCTACTAGCTGCGGCCCTATCTACCATCACTCCACCTGCACCACGCTACATCACGCACATGGGGACATCATTACTTTTTCCATTTCACTCCTCGAGACTTCTCCTGTCAAATCAAAAAATGACATGAAAAGTAATAACTCGGGGGCCGTGGCGACAACAACAACACAAGCAAAAGGTCATTTTGCCAGCGAAAATTGGTCTTGCATCCACACAATCTATCAGTCATCAACAGGTTTATTGCGATGTCTGCATTCACAGTAGGGGTGGCTAAAAGCCTGAATTAAACCGACCTGGAGCCCAATGTGTACTTGATGACACAACTCCCATTATTTATAACTTCGGCATCTTTGCCAGCGCTGAGGACGGGCTTCCTGGTGAATAATGATGTTCAAACTCGGAGGACAAGGCAGATAAAGGCACAGCTTTGGCCCCCACCACAGACAGCACATTCAAATGTACCGTTAACAAACGTGACTGAATGAAGGTTATTCATTTTAATCACACCACAGCACGCCCTTCCTTCTACCATCCCAGGGGGGTTGCTATATTTAAGCACTTTTTCATTCTTTTTCCTTTTTTTTTTTTGTGGGTCTTGGCTAATGGCAAGGCAACTGCTATGTGGGATGTTTGCCCTTGAAGAATCAGACAACATAAGGAGACATTTATACATATTGTAGATGTTGCGCGAGCAAACTGTATCATATTCGGTGGCTTCTTTTTTGACTGTGTCATGTTGAGAAATCAAATCCCAACCTCGTTATCCTTTATTTCTCTTTTTTTTGTGTGATGTTTTCCCTCCGACACGTGTTGGTTTTAATACCTGTGCTGTAAGAATAGCTGTCTGTCCTGGGAGAGAAAGAGCAGGGACATTCATCTCTCATTTTTCCCACTTTCTAATTGGACTTCTCCATCTGTTGAGGTCTACAAATTGTCTTCTGGGGATGCTTTAGCTAAACCATCCTATCAAACACGCAAATACATGAGGGACGCTCTTCTTGGAGCTCTGCCATAGCAGGCACTGAAAGAGTAGTGTGTGTGTGTGTGTGTGTGTGTATAAACCTGTATGATGTATGATCAGTCCAGCAGCATACTGCCTCAAGATAAGTAGATCTACAGGATGCGCTGAACTCTGATTGGAAGCTGGCAGAGTTGGCTTCTTGGGAAATTAATCTATCTAGCACGCAGCAGATCTGTCAGTAGCAAGTGACATACTTTAATAAGAATTATTTCACCAGATGACAATGTGGATGGGTGCCTGAAAAACAGCGTCAGTAATATTGACTGTTTGTCACATATGCATCTAATAAATGTTTCTCCTCTGCAGTCCCAGAAGAGGTTGAGCAAACAGAATCTAAATCTGAAGAACAGGCAAAACTTTTTGGGGGGCGGTGGGTGGATTCTTTTCCAATTCTCACTCGGAGCCGTTAATGATATGGGAAATTGTGTTCCTCATGCTTGTCACTCTTTACATCCCATTGACTGGGAGTTGAATACTCAGGAGCGAGCAGTGGAACGTGTGACAGTGTATTTGTGGTGATGATTACAGCCCATTAACTTTGATGGATGCCATTTCATAGAAAAGACGATGGGAGTTGAAACAACAGCAGCGCAGCTTGTTTTCTGTCTCTGACATGCGTGCGCAAAAATCTCGGGGAACGAAACTGCAGTGAAATCCATGAAAAATGGAATTTTTGGATTCAAAATGAGACCACGTTTCCTTTGGAGGTTACTGAATGTCACATCTGACACTTTGATGCTGGATCAGTCTACGTGAAAACTCAAGCATGATTGCCCTGTGACCTACAGAGGACACACTAACAGTACCACAGGTTTCACCATATAATACATTGGCAATGAAAATACTGCGTGTTCCATGTGTGAGATGCATATAAGAGCAAGTCTGTGTGTGCAATTAAATAAGCCTGAGCTGGTTCTGAAATTGACTGCAGTGTCTGACTTTATTAAGGTTAACTATCTGGGCAGCTTTTTTTTCCTCTGCACAACTCACTTTGCCTTTTGGGCTCAGTCAAAATGAGATACATTCCATTTGTCTGTGTCGGTTGTGTAAAGATAAGAGAGTGTATGCCAGAAATCTAACTCTTAAGCTCCTTCGTAGGGATTACAGACAATTGGCTAAGAGGAAAATACAAATAATCATCAACTGTTTACGGTTTCCCACTAATACCTTTGAAAAAGGAAAAAAAAAGATGAAAATCCCCCACATGGAAATGCAGTCCTTAACTGAGATACTCCTGTGTAGGACACCTGCAACAAGATTCACAGGCAGGAAATCCTCTAGATGGGAGCTGAACCCACACTGCAGTAACACCCAGACAAGCAGAACAATCTACAGTAGCTACAGTCTAACGCTTTCGAGTATTGTTGTTTTTACATCCAAGAAATCCAACCAGCAAAACATCAGAAGGCACTGATAGGCAAGATAGGATTGGAATTTCCCTCTCTCTCTCTTTATTTTTTTTTTTGGACCTTTAATATGTCTGCCTTGTTTGACCTTATTAGTTTTCTGCCTAGCGTCCCCTGTGAGGCATGTAATCACTAAAACAGGGGCTTAAACTGTGGGCTAAGAATCAAGCTTTTTTTCCAAATGATTAAGAAGTACTCTGTTCTTCTACACAGAAATACTTTGTTTGAACTACATGCTCAGAGGATAACACAAAGTCATCCTTTTCAAAAGATCTGTATAATTCTATTATATGGATAACATAACGCACCCAGTAAAGCAAAGAGTATCAGCTAGAATCACTGCCCAAAAATCATTCATTAGACACGTCCAAGTGATAGATGGTTATGCATGTGTGGGCTTGTTATTAAACGGGCAATAATCAGTTTTTTGGGCAGACAATGATCACCGATCACTTTCACCCTTTGATTTTTTTTCCAGAAGTCGATGAATTCACCCCAAGTTGTTCTGTGCTGTAGCAGGTGACACATTATCAGGGGAACACACACATCCCGCATGGGTGCTTGAAATAAAGCTCAGCACAATGACTCAGTAAAATGTGAATTAATCAAGGAGATAGCCAGAGAAAATACAGATGAATACATTTCTCTAACAAGATATCCTGTAACACTGATGTCAAAGCAATCAAACATGAAACTCCTTCAGTGTGATATCTGAGAAAATTAAGGGGTCTTAATATTGAATAGTTATAGAGTTTTCTATTAAAAAACCCAAATGTAACACGGTGTAATTTGATTACACAAATCTAAATACTTCTACAGCAACACAAGCACTGTGAGGCTGTAGTCAAACATAAGGTTGCTTTGAACAGACTGCCTACATGCTCAAACCTGCAGTACCAACATGCTGGTGTTAAGTAATTTCACCATTTTACTGTAGGATGTAAGGACACTCATATCTGGACATTGCAGGTATTTTTCTTTTCATTCCATTTCATCATAAAACTTTATTGATCCCGAAGGAAATGCATCACTGTTGGTCAGCGGTTCACACACACAATAAAATAAAGTGTTTACTCTATAAGAAAGAAGAGAATAAATCATGTAATAAGTCAAAAATATCTTAATTAAAAATACACTCACTCATCCTTAAGGTCCATTAGGTCCACAAGGTGCTCCTGCACTTTTCTAATCCTTCCCCGAGGTAAAGTAATGGGAAAGTCCATTTTTGAAACAGTTCATGGATTTCTGTATTACATTTCAAATCCCTCCATACATGTGCTAGAAAATAAATGTAGGGATGAGGCACCTCTGCAACACACAATTCCAATGTCATTTCCTTTTTTGGAAGACCTTACAAAAGCTATTTCTTGCAGAAATACAGTGGTGGACGAGAGTTTTATTTTTGTTGGGGGGTGGGTAGCACAAATGCCGTTTTTCATGCACTTTGCCACTAAAGTTTTTATTAAATTTTTTTTATTTCTCTGATATAGTGAGGAGCAATCACAAGGATTTTATACGTTTCAACAAAATCTTTTAGTGGCAAACAAAAGAACATTTGGCAGTGGTGCCGCTGCCAAAGCTTCTGGCCACGATGCACTTCCTTTCACTGCAATTCTTCATTGTGTTCATTAAACAGTTTGTGTGTCATTAGTTCAGTTGGACTGTGTTTTTCGTGTTGTGAAAAAAAAAAAAAAAATCAGAATTCACGGCAGAAGCAGATTCATTTTAAAGCCAATTCCCAAACTTTTACTTGCAACTGTAGATGTGACCAAAGTGGCGCACTGACTTACAGATCAGCTTTGCCATTCATGAAGCCATGCCAGCAAATTGGCTTAAACAACTTCTGCTTCTAGCTGTTTATACAGAAACCTGGAAGGAAAATACTATGCTTTATCACAGTGGGATAGTAAATTACCCTCAAATACACACAAGAGACCGACACTGATGTGTGCTGCTTTCCACCGGTCGTGTAGCTGCTCTGAGTTTAGAGTGGGTGGGCACAATAGAACCATCATCACCGGTTCCCTCTGTGAAGATTTAATGCTCGGTTCTCGAGAATGTGACAGTAAAGTTTTGATTTAACACTCTTTCTGAAGACCGTAGTTTGTGGTAATTTAATTGTGTCGCAGTGTTGTGTGTGACTGAAATGTTGAAGAGCTAAAATAACACATTTTTGAGACATTAAAAAAAAAAATAATCACACAATGACAACGAAACAATATAATAGTCACAAGCTGATCCTTTTTGCGGGCCTATTGTGCCGGGTTAATTCAGACTGCCTTTATTTATTGTGTCAGGATTTTATCTTTACAATATTTCATCAAAATGTTAAAATTATGGAAGAATACTAATCAAACCTGTACACAATTGTTCTTTAAAGATTTTTGAGCTTGCATTAGCTCAGCTGAAGCTCTGAATCCGACGTAAAGTGATGGCGCTGCAAAATCGAATATGCAACCTAATATGTCATCAATCCACGTTGAGACAGGAAGGAGATAGTTACAGAAGGATAAAACAGTGAAGATTTGGTGACACTACCGTGCATGAGAAATTCGTTTGAGGTGAAAGGGAAACATATAGCCCCAGAGCTCATGCCCTGTTTAGTTTCTGTTTGACCAAATGGCCTACATTAGGTGATATATTTAGCTATTTATAGTAGCTGGGGCAGGCAGGAAACAGCTGCAATGTGTCAGGGTGACAGGCTGACATCCCTCATCTCAGCAGGACCTCCCTGCCAGGCAGACAGGGGGAAGCTCTTTATACCTAAACTGAAATGGGACATAGCCTCTTATCATTCATGCTGCATACAGAAACTAATAATCTATGGAGCCTGTGGCAAAGACTCAACAATGAAACTGGGTTAACAGTGGCTAGCATGGGCAGCTCGATTCAAAGCCAGACTCGTGAGCTTTACAGAGCTCTGTTTTCTTTTTTCTTTTTTTTCTTACAGAGAACACTGTGGATTTCATTCAAGTCGGATCAGTATTGATCATGAGGAGCTTTTATTGTGGCGTCTTGGCGGCGTAAACTGGCACAAGATTCCTCAGCTCTGATGAAATAATGTGTTGATTCACAAGCGCTGAAAGAAACGTTCAGGCAGACAAACGGGCAGAATCAATATTCACGACTTCGCTCGAATCTGCCGGCGTTCAGGTATTACGAATGGCTGTAAACAAAGTTTCCATTAATGTGCTAGCGTCAAAGTCTTATTGTTTTCTCGAAAAACTCATGAAAAACCATGCCTTACGTTTGTTTCGGGAACATGAAAGTCCATATTGATTTCAGCCCTCTTGCAAGATGCATGGCATTAAATGGCGTTAACATAACATACTGCTGTACAATGAAAGTCTGCCACAGCCAAATGAAGGTATGCCGTGTAGCTTTTAAAAGCAGGTACTTTAAAAACTGGGTAAGTGTCAAGGTAATGTGATTCTCTCATTTCAGCCTAGTTAATGTTTTGCTGAGAGGCTTTAAAATCAGCACAGCTTCCTTTTTAAAACCTTATCTACAGTGAAATCCTATCACTCTTCAAATGAAGTGTCAGAAAAAGCACGAGCGACTTTGAATCCTTTTGTTTTGTTTCTGTTTCATTCACGCAACAGACTGATTGTTGCTGTTAGCTATAATCTCCGAATCTCTGCTGATCACAGATGTAGGCTTGTTAGCTGAGGGGTATTTCTGATAAAGAGACAAATGTCAGGGGGAGGGAGATTCGCACTCTGGCATTACAAAAGCTGGCACCACTTCAAGATATTATGTTTGCTATGCTGTCCCAAACGCTCGACAGAAATACTGGGTGCAAAGAGCAACACATTTCTCCCAAACTCCTCACAGTGACAGGCGAGCCTATCGTTGCCATCGTCTGCACAACTTTTCCGCCCCACGCCTGTGCTGCGAGGTTGGATTTTGAGGTCAAGAAGGGTGGGAGGGCTGGTTCGGTCTTGAAAAAGCAATATAATGATTGCTAGTTGTAGTGACGGTGGCATCTAAAAATTTAAAAAATAAAAAAAGGTGACATTTTCTCCCTCAAACTACTCCAATATTGCATGCCAATATGGGCGCTGTGCAGTGTTCACATAGGCACAGTGGGCATTAAAAATGTTGCAGCTCACCATGAAAACAAACACAGCTTGTACTTTGTATGCTGATTAGTTTGAGAGCTACACAAAGGTAATAAGTGCAAGGGCATTGGCTTGCATATGTAAAACTCAACAGTTTATTATCAGTGACTTTTTTTTTCCTCCGCAATGTTAATGTGACCATGTGGCTCATACCAATTAATTCCTTTGTTGTTTCAACACCATATTGAGCTGATAATGAGTTTGTTGACCTCATGGTGAAACCCACACCATGAAATTTTAAACAAGTAAGTGGTACTCGCTGTTTTTCTCCAGGGAAACTTTTTTAGTTGCTGTTCTTGTAACTATAAAAAGGGGTCTGTGCAATGTGTGAACAGTTTTGGTGTAGCAAGCAACGACGCTACAATTAAAGTATGGTTTGGTTGATTGGCAAGAATCACTCGATTAGCTCTGAATCATGATTATGTTAAAATAAGCACTCAGCTTAGGCAAAAATGACTATTTTCGTAAGGTACATAAATGACTGCAGTAAAAAAAAAAAAAACAGTTCTCTCTCACTTTTTTGGTGGTACTTGCTGTCACTGTTATTCAGAGGACAGTGTTAAATAAGAAAACTGCTTCCACTCAGTAGTTGTCTGCAGTAACTAGCTCCTCTCAAGGATGCTCATTAAAAACATATATAGGTTATATGTTGCTTCAAACACAAGCAAACAATGCTGCAAAGAAACACAACAGAATATGACAACACACAAAAAAAGTAAGACTACCTCGTCTAGGGCATCAATACATCATCAGCAGCAGGATCAATAATGCACAGGCCCGTTGTTTCTTTATTGCTGTGCTTGCACATGGCAGTCGCTTTGCTGGTTCATAAAAGTCGCGCAATATTATTTTCTTGTTTATCATTAAAATTGTCTTGCACTTTAGCGCGCGTGTAGTTATTTTATTAACAAAGAACTGAAAAAAATAAATGAGCAATGTTGGAGATGGTGACGATATGCTCAGAAAATATATTAGCCTCATAAATCATGACAAGTGGTCCTCTGCTACATATATTACCTCCGTGAATATTACCACCTTTATAATGAAAGGCCTCTAATTGATATGGGTGATTCTGGGATTATCGTAATAATAATGCATTGC
The DNA here is from genome assembly GCA_015106755.1 of Etia nguti. Classification (NCBI taxonomy): domain Eukaryota; kingdom Metazoa; phylum Chordata; class Actinopteri; order Cichliformes; family Cichlidae; genus Etia; species Etia nguti. The sequence goes on along the minus strand of VUQG01001634.1, from coordinate 76,876 downwards.
ACACCCTCTGTGTGTTGTGCTGAATACATTTTTATTGATCTTGATATGATAACTGAATTGATCTAATCTGTAGCTCTTTGTAAAATATCATACGATTAAACCTAAGAATCTATTTAGAATACGTTGTACATTTCAACAAAGTGATGAGGAGGCATTATGTGCGTCTGCAAAGCAGACAAGCCATTTTCATCTGTATGTAAATGCTGAGTATGTAAATAAGCCATGCAGCACCACAGAGGGAAATAGCTGTTGGGCTTGGATTTATCGTTTGCAAACTGTTTGATCCTCTGATCTTGTGGCATATATACACATCCGATGTCTTTTTACAACATATCAAATTTCAAGATCATACACAATCACGTAACAGACGATATTTCCTCATTTCATTCACTCACTCAGGCTGGATCGGGGTTTCTTGGCTGTTAAGATCGGGTGGGAGTGGAACCAGGCAGAACAAATGCTTTCTAGCAACAATGGAATCTAGGTGATGTTTTTTTTCTCACATATCCCCTTATTTCCTAATGCAATGATGCCGCATTCGTACGGTGCAACTTTAATCTTGTTCTGAAAAATTCCATTAATCTCGCACGTTACTCGCAATACAAAAGAAGAAGATAAAAATGCTGAGCAGTGGCAAAAAGAAAAGAAAAAAAAAAAGACACTGGTGCCATATTTTACATCCTCGCACTGCCTTACCAAGGCCCAAGTGCAGAACATGCTAGTCGATTTCCCTGCTTAATGCAGCACATTTAAAGTGAATTAATGAAAATCCCCCCTCGTGGAATGAGTGTTATTGGGGCTGTCTCGAAGATGGGCTGTCAAAGAAATCGAATCAAATGGGGGGGACAGCCATTTTGTCCTTGCCATATAGATTATTTATCAATCTGACCATCCGCAGTGACGCATGCCTGCTTTTAGAGTCAGTTCACATACACAGTAACCTCACATCAACCTACCAGCTGGCCATAATCTGTTTTTCAGTTCAGGGTTGACTGACCGCAAATGCATTTTCTTTCTGACGCTGGATTTTTTTTTCAGTGAAATATATATAATTGAAAACTCATTTAACACCCAAATAACCAAATAAATACATCTGAACTTTCTACCTTTCAAAGCACAGTAGTATGATGTAATAAATATGCAATATGTGAATGGCCTTAAGATTTTAATCAATCATTCCACTTCAAACCTTCAAAGCACCCTTTTAAATCTCTAACTGCCAGAGTGAAACTGTTTGAGCAAACAAAGAAGAGAACGAAAATGCAGGGGCTTGCGTGTTTTCAATTTAGCACTTTTTTTATGGATTCCTTCTTTCACAGTGATCTTAATCTCCTCTGAAGAAAGCTGCCTGGTACCCTCCCCTCGCTTCCACTCCTCCATTTCACAGTCATTTGCATGGGCAGAAAGGAGCTCGCACAGAACACATTTCAGTGCCAGGTTCCTCTCATTAAGTCACCTGTCACTTCAGGACTATTATACCAGCCTCGTATTAGCGTCACCTCTCCTCCCCAATAAAGCACCTGGAGGGCCGCTGTGAGCCCACAGGCTGATGGCAGCCTACACATTTCACATTAGCCACTTCTGTTTTACACGGCGGCACATCACGTCCCTCAAAATGGATTGCTGATTTTCATAATGTGCATAACATACACAATGGCAAGTGGTGTAATTTATTCTACTGAACACAAAAATTACGCCAATTGCGCTACATAATCAAACCCACCAAATGTTCTCACTGACTGTCGTGCTCAGAAGGGGGAAAAAAAAGAAGAAGAAGAAAAAAAGAGTGAAAATTCTCTGCATTGGCTGCCAGGGGCACGGTAACTTATCCAACCGCATGAGGACTATATCATCAAGAATGCGTTTGTTATCTCTTGGGTACAGATACAGTAAAAGGCCCTCCAGATTGTTCCTGCACGTTTCAATTACATTTGACATGCGGTGAAGGGTTTCGACTTCAAAAAGCTTCGCCCTCTGCGCCACGCTAAACCGTGAAGCTGATGCTTTGCGTTGTAGTTTTTGATCGCCAGGGGGCTGAGGTGTCAAGACTGGCAAGCATGATAATGGTTATACTTCTGCTGGTTTATGGGCCCTACAGTGACCCTCATGTCTGTTAACCTTGCTTTCTCTGTCTTATAAATCCTATCCTGAGAGGTTTATAGGGCTCACTTGTCAAGCCGTTCCGGTTGTATTTGGTGGGTGGAGCTGCAGCACAGACAAACGGCACGGTGATAAATTCTGCATCTGTTGAGTGACTACAGCGTACACGCGTATTTGTTACACCGCAGGACAATTTACATAGTAAATGTCACAACAAATCAGTAATTATAATGACCATTCCTCCTAGGCATCTTGGCGGACAAAGAGGACATTTCAATATATGGAAACTGCGTGTGGGCTTGCGTGTTTGAGTCAGAAGCTCAAGCCTATCGTGTCTATCAAAGGTAATGTTTGCCAGTGTCCAGAGGAACGTGTCTAGGTTTAGCCTACGCCAGACTAAGCCCTGTCCTCACCACTCCTCTTCCCCTGTGGGTTGCGCTTGACTTCCACCGTTTTCACAGCTGCTCTCAGCAGTGCACTCCATTACACCTTAAATCACTTAAAAGATCTGAAGCACCAAAAACTCCCTCTGCAGCTAATTCACCCTGACCATGTGGATCATCCAGAGAAAATAAGAGCAGGAAAACACTGCAACATCTGATTCCAGCCTAATAAAGTGCAATACCACCTTAAATGAACAATATTAAATCAAGACACTAAATTATACCCTCAGACTCGAGTGCCGTTATCAAAGATACCGCAAAGCTGCAGATAAAAATCTCATATTTTACACCCAGTTCTTGAAGTTCACGGCAGAAGCAGATTCCTCTTTGTTGGATATCCGAAAGCAGCCACAGAGATTAGACTCAATAAAGAAGGAGGGATAAGTGGGTCTTGTCCTGTGTTTGGTGGCACAGAGGAGTAGACACACAGAGGCATGACACGCAGCTGCACAGGGCTATTGATTCTCCGCTGGTCTCCAGGCACCCTTCCCTTTCATTCAGGCTGCCTGCCAAGTGCCTCTGAACAGGAGCCCCTGCTCTCCCAATGTCTGCACGTCTGCTTAAGCACAATCAATGGGCCATCAGCAGGGGAGAGAACGCACACCACAGTCTTTACTTCCACAGGGTGCAAGTGAAGGGAAATTGAAAATATATGTAGTGGAAAGGCATCATGATACCATGCAGGCATAAAGCATCATTGACTATCAGAATGAAATCAAATGCTTTCAAAGGCTTCAAATGGAGGTTCCAGCCAGTAGCGCACCCGCTAGTCTCTAAAGAGCTTATTTACCAGCGAATGAAAAGACAACCCCATTCATATGGGTCTAAATACCTATTTGTCAGACGTGGATCAATTTTTCTGCATGCTGAGCTCTGATACAAACCATCAGAATACCTCATTTCCCCTGATCAGATAAGCATCTGAAGGTGATTGGAGGAGAATACAGCAGATGCTTTTCTTACGTCGCTGTATCAGTAGACATGACTCTGGTTTGTAGGCTTGTGTGAGATGTGTTTTTTCAGAAGCACACCTTTAAAGACAATGATGGATCGCAAGAAGGGGCTGACTTTGTCTTACACTGATGAGTATTCAGCCTCTCCAGCAGTGGTCCACTATGCAGCATTCTGCAGCACTGTAAGGCTTCGGTTCAGGTTGCAAATCTGTCAGCCGGGCTGTCACGGATCACAATGGAGTGACAAAGATGTCCCCATTACCAAGGACATTTCAGTTTTGTTCTCTCGCGGCAAAAAACATCTTTTTCAAATCCATCTTGAGCAACACAAAGGGGACTCCGAGCTGAATGCAGCAATATCTTTGTTTCTCCCCAAAGATAAATAATGAACCCTCTTACACAACTCATCCCTCATCCGCGCTTTGAATCGAAATGGAAAGCACGGCCGATGCAGCATTGTGTACGAGGTGGCCCGCTTCAATCACCAGATCGTGCCCATTACTAATTATGCTCTCATTGGTCATTTCGAGGGTGAGTGGTAGTTCGACTGATATTGAGTGAGCACAGAGGGAAGAGTTGTATGCCATTAAGAAGACAGAAAATCCACTAACTCAGTGTCACCCGCAGCATGAGCGCAGATAGAAGGAAATGTCACCGTTTAATTATATAACAATTACAATAATGATAATAATAACAAAATATGCTGCCTGCAGAGCTGAGGGGTACTCAGGTGCTGAGTGGCTGCATCAATGCAGATGTGAAGGAAGACAAAAACAAGAGGGATTATTTATTTCCCCCCCCCCTTCCTTTTGGATCAGGTTGTGCGCATTGTGGAGATCCCTGTGTCAGTTCAAACCTCCAGTAATAATGATAGTAATACAGGAAGGAACACATTTTGAACTTAATATTCTCAGGATTGTGCCTTACATAGCTCCAGTTTATACACTCCTGCAGACACACACACACACACACAAGTACACACTGCCAGAGGCAATTTGTTTTTGCAGTGTTTGCTTTGCGATGTTGTGACTTTGAAATTAAAACGCGGCGTTATTTCAACAGGCCCTAATTTCTGTGTCATCAGCGAAGAGGAGGACTAACAGTGGCTGAGCGGCTGTGCTCAACCTCATACGAGCAGCAGCAGCAGCGAGTGCAGAAGCAACCGGTATACGTTGTTGTGTTTTTCCTTTGGTGTTATTGCGATTCCCCCGCTGCTTAAACTCCGCATTCCGTTTGTTTTTTATGCGAGCAGGTATCGGGTCAAACATAACGACGATGACAAAAGTTTGCAACACCCTGGGGTGGTGGGAAAGCGCATCACCAAAGACGACGGCGCTGAAGGGAATAATGCTCATAACAACAACAATAATAATAATAACAGCAAGCCACACCGTGGAGCTGAGCGCGCTCATCAATACAAATTAATTTGATGTAATCGTCCAACCCGAGTTTAATCATTTTATGCTACATCAGCACGTGGTTGCGTCCGGCGGTGTTCGCGAGCATGAAATTGGCATTCAAATATTTACTGCACCTTGTTGAAACGGAGAGAGGGGAGTTGAGAGAGGGTGAATGAGAGGCGGAGAGGAGGCGGTGCAGGGAGAGGAGAGGTGTGTGTGTGTCCCCTATACGTTTTGTAAACTGCTTTGCCTTTAATTTGGCCTGTTAATGCGGTATGTGGGAGCGTGGCCAGTGAGCTGTAGTTTGTTTGCTCCTATAGCTCGACAATAAAAGCGCCTTTTTTTTTATTAAGACATTGCGGTAACCTTTAGAAAGGCATTCGGTAACGACCCTTCGAAACTGGCAGGGACGGTGGCTTACCCTCAGAATGATAAGAGGTGCTTGTGAGGGGCAGGCTCGCTGATTGGGGAGAGAATAGAGCACGGAAGCTTCTATAAAGCACACTGCTCCTGCTCTCTGATTGGCTGGGTATTAATACGTCCAATAACCCACACCTGTGGCCCAGCTACAATCAGTTAAAATATTTTTTATGCAAATTAAGATCTACTAGCTAATTGTAAGTACTGGTTGAGAACACTGCTACATAATAATTGTTTGATTGCTGGTATTATTACAGTAATAATAATTTGGGGGCTTGTTTTTCATTGTTTTGTGTTGTGTGTGTTTATCGACACAGTAACAATGCCGAGCTGGTGTGTTGTGGTGTGTCTCGAGCGCTTGAAGGGTTTTTTTTTTCGGTTTTTTTTTAATGGACTTTTGCAGCCACCTACCCCAGTGTTGTCATGGTGACAATGGTGTACCAAAAGGCTGCGGGGATACTGGTGAACTTGCTGGCCGTGGAGCCTTTCTCCGCATAAAACATAACCGTGGCAAAGATAATGATGGCCATGGTGAGCGAAAAGAGGAGGAAGCCCAGCTCGGAGGCGCAGCTCTTCAAGGTGTAGCCCAAGATGCGCAGCCCAGCGGAGTGCCGGGAGAACTTGAAAATCCGAAAAACCCGGAAGACTCTGAGGGTGACGAAAGCACCGCTCACCTGGTCGTTGTCGGTCATCACCAGGCCGATGTAGTAAGGCATGATGGCGACCACGTCGATGACGCTCATCACACTTTTCATGAACTTGTACCGGCTGGGCGCCGCGATTAATCGGAGGAGGTACTCGACCGTGAAGATCATGACGCACGCGGTGTCCAAACAAAAGAAGGCCAGAGCGTAACGGTCTCCACAGGAAATCTCCTTAGACCTGTTGGGCAAAGTCCCACAGGGAACCGTCTCCACCACGTTGGCCATCACCGATATGGCAATGAAGAACCCCGTGACATAGTAGAAGACCAGAGCCAAGGTGCTGGTGTGGGGGTTTTCAAAAGCCCGCCACAGGTACTCCCGGAACGTCAGGTTGACTGGCGTGACGTCATTGTTCATGTCCATCTCCTCGTCATCCTGAAGCCTCTCCGCGTTTTCGCGCCTTCGGTCTTTGTACTCCTCGTAGCAGCAGTCCCCGATGATCTCAGGAATAATGCCAAAGAACGCGAGCTCCTCGTCGTACGCGGATATGCATTCTTGGCGCGGATAGTGTAGTTTCCCCGTGCGGTAGAAATTGAGGATGTGTCTGAAGATGTCAGGGTCACGGTCGAAAAAGTATTCGTTCGTCTCCTCGTGGAAAAAGAAGTCTCTCTCCGTGCTCCCCAGCAAAGTGTCCGGGTACCTCTCCAAAGTGGTTCGCCACGTTTGAAACTTGGTCCCACTCACGTTAAGGATAATGAGTCCGTCCTGGGCTTTCCTCTTGTCTTGAGGAGGCATGGGCATCGGGGTGCTCGCCACGGGCATCCATCCTATGGCCGCTGCTCGGGCGAAGGGAAGCCATGCCGCTACACCTGCTGCCATGCTGACCTGTAGTTTCTTTTTTAAAACGACCCTGCTCCGGTTATCACAGTGCTACGACTCGGAGATGAATTGCATCTGCAGGAAGAACAGATAGGGACAGTGACGGTTATAGGCTTG